>VZTJ01005785.1:0-32039 GCA_013397795.1 Orthonyx spaldingii
AAGGATTCCAAACCTCAACATATTGTCAGTAGATGTTCTTTCTAGTAAAAGCTGGGTCAGCTTTTGGTTGTCAAGACCACCAGAAGTTTTGCCAACATCAGCATTGAACGATTTCCTTGTGGCTTGCTGTAAGGAAGTGATTTCTCTATGAACCAAGTGCAAATTAAGAACATAATTCATGTAACATAGAATTCCCCTGGAAGGTCATGTTTTCTGTTTGCTGCATGTTAACCAAACTTCACCAGAGTGACTCAGTTCCAGCTAAACTGTTACAACTAAATGAGGTTGTTTCTTAATACTTTTAGAAACTGTATTACACTTACACACGTAGCCCATGGATTTAGGGAGTTTATCAGTGAATACAGAGTATCAGAATGGTTTGTTTGGACATTGCAGGGTCTGGTACAACACTGTTACCAAGGAACTGAGACCCTGAGTTTTTTTGGAGTCAGATAAAGTGCCACTGGACCTTTGCTTAACTTTCAGGTGTGCATAAAGTTACTTACATTCCTGCTAATGAACTTGGATGCAGAGACATCAAAAGAAAAGCTACAGTGAACGTCTGAATGATTTGCAAACTAGTCACCAGCCTTTCATGCTCAGATGTACTCAGACATTCCCTGAACACATTGGTCTGCTGGGTTGTACGCTGTGCAGAGATCACAGATATCATTGTTTCCTCTCATAGTCAAGAACTCAGAGTTTAGAGAATGCTCTTATTTGTGAAGTTTAAGGAGAATTGGCTTGTTTTTCTTTCCCTGATGTCTCATCTTAGAATAGTAACTTGTTGGGAGCAACAGGGATTTTTCAGATCAGAATTGGGATAGCGGCTTTACTTTAAAAGCCACATGTTTCTGAAATAAGGTCTGCAGTGCCTGTCTGCTGAAAAGAACATCCGTCTATATTGTCAGGCTTCTGCTTAGCTAGCATTAAGCTAGGGCTGGAGAAACAGAAAAATCAATCTTGCAACAGCAATGGAAGTCCAAATAAAGCTTTAAATTCTGCTATATACCCTTTTGGCTTCCCTAATCTAATGCTAATCATGTTATTTCCCACACTGTTTATGGTGTTCATGATCAGTGGCCATTTGAGATGACTGAAAGATTTGACTTGAAGCTTCCCATAAACTGAATCTGGAAAGCATGTGTGCCTTAATTAGGCTGTAGAGTTTTCTGACTAGTTGAATGAGATAGTACTGACCCTATCAAGCTTGTTATATTGATAAAACTATCACTTTTACTGACACAGTGTGCACATTCACCAGTTTTGAATTGATGAGGGAAATTAAACTTGGTTGCACTTCTGTCAGGAAGCCAGCTGGATATTGCCATGGCTTCCTTCTTACAGGATATTTTGAAGCACCTTATCTTTCTCGATCTTTTTGGAACTATTAATTCATTATAAAATACTGAAAATTTTAGTTGTCATAGAGACCACAAAATGAATATATGTCCCTGACTGCTGGTGGGGAGCTCTGCTCCAGGTCTGAAGGGGGACTGGGTGTGAGGGGAAGTCTCTCTTTGTGGATACATGTCCTGTTTGAAGTCTGCTTTTTTGCGAGAGACTCATTTGACATTGACAATGTTAGAAAAGAATTTACATCTGTGACTCCTCCAGAACATCTCCTTTCTGTGCACCAAGTCTTTCCTGCACAGTCATGTTTGTCACTGGCTGGCTTGGCCAGCTCCCACTCAGGACACCAGCTTTCTGAATCTTCTTCCTGGAGCACCTTATGGAGGGGAGCCTAAAGGCCCCCAATATCAAATAACCAGACACCGTGGTGCTGTTCATTAAAACAATGTGGGAGTGAGGCACTTCCCAAGAATGAGGAATTAAGTGACATCAAGTTGTGCTTGTGTCATTTCTCTTGTTTTTCAGCAGTATAGCAATACATGAGTGCAAATATTGATTTGAAGCAGCTTTTACTGCTTAGACTAGAGGCTTATACAGACATAGGAATACCTGTAATTTTCCAGTTGAGAAACATGAGATTAAACTGTTTTAATGACTTTTGGTGCAGTAGCTATAATTTAGAGTGTAGTGAAATAACATGAAGAGTCAGTGCAGAACTATTGTGGCTTTTGAATTTAAATTTTATCGTGTCTTTCTTTCTTGCAGGTCTTTATGTATCATTAAAAACAGGGCTTCAAGGCACTGTGAGAAAGCAGTGACTGATGTCCCTGATCCAAGACAGACTCGCCTGTCAGGGATGGTTTAGGTAGTTACATAAGTGTCCCTGTAAATCTCCAGTGCTTCTGTAAGCAATGTGTTTCACTGCTCATCTACTCCAATCACCAGAAAGATTTTTCTTATCTGTTGCAATTTTGGACTTACTCTTCTCACTGAGCATTGGAAGACCTTTTTTGTCTTTCCTCTGTATGAAATTTTGTCATTTTTCGTTTTTTTCAAGACTGGGTAAGCCTGATTCTGTCATGAATTCGATCAGAAATCTGAAAGACTTCTACTACATTCATATTAGTCTGAATTGTTCTTGGAAGTACAATACTCAAAATCAACTTAACTGTGTGAAAGATCAAAACCAAGACTAAAAGCTGCACAAGCAAGTAAATTATTAGGAGTTGATTCATTGATATAAGAAGAATAACAGAGCCATCTTTCAATTTTTATTTCACAAGCAGTTCTCCTTATGGAAAAAAAAAATTATGTGGAGTTGTAGCTGTCTTTCCAGCCACCCGACATTGCATCAAAACAATTTAATTTGCTGTTTAAAAAGAACACTGTGAAAGCTAGGATTTATAAATATGCTAGATTTGGTAAACCACTGTATTAGCCCCCAGGCTTCCCTAGATCAACAACTTCAAATAATGCAGACTTTCTGCTAGGCTGAAATACAATTACTTGAAAGGGACATAACAAAAAGGCTTCTGAAATTGTAAACCCAAAGTGCTTGAAGTAACAAAAACATTGCTGTTGCTTCCTGCCTTACAAAGAACTACTTACAGCTAATTAATTCTTACCAGTAAGGTGACCACATTAGGCACAAATTTCTCTTTCCTACATATAACTGAAGAGAGGAGCAGCAGAACTTCTTTGATAACTTTCAGAATAAAAAAAAAATTCTGAGATTTCTTAGCTTCTGAGGAATGGAGAAAAAAAGTGATATGATCTGCATACCTTATGAAGTTGGAATTTTATAGTTGGCTTTAATTACATGTACGTGATGACAATAGTATGTGTGGGTCTGCTTTCAAAGTTTTGGTCTTTTTCAACATATACTACATTAATGACCTGTATAAATTTATCAGCAAGGGGGTTTTTAGGTGCTTAGGTGTAATATTATGTAGGATTAAATCCATTGTTAAAGTTCAGAAAAGGTGGAATGAACAAAACCTTTTAAAGGTTATCACATTATCAGAGTCTCCCTCTCCAGTACCAGTTTCTAATGTGGAAGTGTTTTATGCTAATTTAAGAAAGCCTCAGAACTACTGAAGATTGCTGACCAGTGGTAGGCAAACCTATTTCATTTATAATACATAAAAGATCAGGATTTCCTTTTGCAGAAACTATGCTGAGTATGCAGCTGGAAATAGATTACTAGCTGATTAAGGTGTTGTTAAAAGGCAAAGTAACTTCAAAAGTAATTTAATTAGAGATTAAAATTATTAGGCTGCAATGAAAAGCATAGTTATTATCCTGAATTAAAAGATCTTTTAAAAACTATGAAATTAAGACAATTTCCCTCATGGCAAAACCTTGAGATTCTGAAGCATAATTTCTGTTTTACTCATTAGTTTATCATATCTTTGGTCAGAAAACCTGTTACTAGCAATTGAGCAACTTGTCAAATACAAAGATTAGCCTGAGACATAGTCAGTGAAATTGCAAAGTGGATAGAGAGTGGCTAACACAATAAATCTAGCCGAGATGTTTCAGATATAAAGATAATAGCTTTTAATATTTTCTGTCTCATGAACACTGGATTTCATTGAGAATAACATCACTTGATACTATAAATTATTGAAAATAACTTGAAAAACACCTTCATATTTAAGCATAAGGTTTAACCATCAGGGATTAAGGTGAACATCATGGGGTAAACGTGTGCAGTTTTGTGGCAAAGCACCATGGAGAAAGCTGATAGCAGCCAGCAATCAGAATTGCCAGGCCAGAGAAAGATACACCTTGAGTGTTTGTGTGTCCTCAGCAAACCACAAACTTGTAAAATAAGCAAATTTATTCTTAACTACTGTATCTTTGCAAAATTTCCTCATTTCAATAATTTCCACTTCTTGTTGGGACTTCACTACAGATGCAACGAACAAAATGCTCACAACACATTCAAGTTTATGGTAGCTGCTAGAGAAAAATAACACTGCAATTGCAAATTCATTAGGGATTTTTTTTTTTTCCAGTTGCTAATTTGTTGCCAGAATTTATCACTAACTTGTGTTTTGTATTAATACCAAAATACAGTGACACTTCAAATCCACTGTAGCAATTTGTTAAAATCTGCACTTTAGGCCATATGTCAAACCTCAGGTTGAATAACTGATATTTCCCAATTTTAGTCTCTAAAATACAGAAGCAAAACAAGTTCAAGTCAATGTAATTCTATATCCAAACCTCAAAAATGGCCTCTGACATTGTCTGAAATGTAAACTTTCTTCAGCACCAAGAAGTTTGTATTTGCTAGGAAGCTGGTCTTTCTGAGATTAAACCTTGGTCAGCATTTTAGTCACCCCTGGCTGTGGTTCAGGATAATCAGCTACTTAAGATTGATATTTTCAACATTACTCTTAAGCAGCAAAGAGGTAACATGGCCCTCCTGAGTTTTTATGTATCAAGATGTTGATATATTCCACATATATATGATACATAACACATGTATGTATATACTATACACACTACACATATATACACACACCATGTATAAATATATATATATATATATATATATATATAGTGCTCCTACGAGGGCCAAAAATCTTTTGCAGCTATTCTTGTCAGTTAAGGTACAAGCACAATCATCAGGATTCAACAACCAAGAACTGGGTATGCCAAAACTAAAGTATAGTCTGATACAATAGTTGTGCTTTTACTCTTCTTACATTTAATAGTGCAAAAAGAAAAAGAAAAAAATTAGCCAGTAGTTTACCATTTAAAATATTACTAATTCTAAAAATATTTCTGTTTGGAACCAGAAAATGCAGTAGCTGTTTTGCAAAACATGAGGTAAAATACTGAGGCCGAATTATTATAATGTTAATGTTTTTGTGGAACTGAATTATAAAATTAGCAGTCCTTTATACAACTATAAGGAAAAAAAGCTTTAAAAGATCTTTTGCCAAGCATATTGGCAGCATATATGAAGCAAAGATAGTAAGTCCATTTGGAGCTCAAGCTGTGCAGAAGTCAATGTGTGCTAGCAATTCTCTATGCTTGCTTGTTGGATACACCGCTTTACATTTGGGACACTCAAGAAAACTCTCATCAAGGCAGCTGGAGTGCTTCAGGGGCGGGCTTCTGTCATATGTGGTCAGCTTCTTGTCAAATACAGCTGGCAAATCTTCTTGTGATTCCATACATCCAGATTCCCGAAGTTTCTGGAAAAGGAGGAGCTTCAGTGTAAGACTGGGCCATGCATGCACTGATCAAATACTGTAGGAAAATATATTTAGGCTTGTTGGCACACGAGCCTTGTGTGTGTTACAGCACTAAGGACTGTGTCCTGTTCACCAGCAGCAAGTCTGAGTGGAAGCATATGGCAGCGTTGTGATGGTGCAACAGACAAAACTGGGTCACACACTGTGGTACAAAATACAGAGTGTTCCCTGCTCAGCACCCTGACTGCTCTGGGGCTCCTGCTGCAGCACTCCTGCTCCGTGCATGCTGGAGAGAAAAGCAGTGCCTGCCTGCCTGGCACAGGGCTCTGCACTGTGGGGAAACAGACATAAGGATGGAGGGGCACTTAATGCTTGAAATAACATCCCAAAGTAGGATGATGTAGGTTTATGCAAAATCCCTGACTAAATTCACCTGCAAGTTATTCAGTACATACCAGAGGTTCCAGATGGGTTATTCGCTCCTTGGCCTTGCACAACTCCTCGAGAACTTGGTTTAACTGATGCTTCAACTTCTGGCAGTCAAGCTTTCCGTTCTCTAAGTCTGTGGTGAATATCTGGATCTGGCAGCCCCCAAAGTGAAAAATTAAAGTTACTACAATTTGGGAGGAATGTTTCCCATTTATATATTTAAAGTCAGTTTTGCTCTGAAATAACATCTTAAAATGAGATTAAAAATTAAAAATTAAAAATTGCTGTTATGTTCACTACAGTGAAATTCACACATGCCCAGTTATTAAAATCTCCCTTAGCAGATGTGCAGTTTAAAGTTATTTTGGTTGGAGAGTGTTTAAATTTCAAATAAAGAAAATAAAAAATATGGCAATGCAATTATTTCTATAACTGTATCAAAATTATGTTGCAAACTTCCATTAGGTGATTAGTTTTAGGATGTTCCCTGTGCCTTATCCCTGTGCCTGTAACTGTTGAACAAGTGATTGTGGAGAAAATACCATCCGGTTGGTCATACCCTCAGCATAAGGTTACAGATTTTCCTCCTGACAGATGTGTCAAAATTTTTAGAAGCATCAAGAGGTTATGCACGGTTGAATACTCATGCCTAGCATTACTTTATTTAATATACTAATAATTCTTAAATGTGAAGTTGGTTTAGAAAGACTTTGTGCATAACACAGAATAAATATCAGCACTTTAGCATATAATTGCGTACCTGTTGTTCCAACAAAGCTATTCTTGTTTGTTCTGCCTCCTTTTTCAGCAATGATTTATGAAGAAGTTGTACCTACAAGACAGATGACTCCTTGTAACAAACAACTTCCATATACAATGGTTAATAATCTTAAAAATAATTAATTTGTAGTGGGATGGAAGCAAACTCTTACATTCCAATGTCAACAGAAAATGTATACCTGTTATGCAACAATCAAACTCAATTCAAATCTCTACTTCCGCAAGGAAAACCCTAGTGAAAAATTATTATTGCACTGAGAAGGGGGAATGCAAGATGATGTTATTGTTAAAAAAGAGAAATCAAAAACTGAAGTCTCCTAGGTGATCGCCAGGATGCTGGCAAATATATACTCACAAAACCTATGTTTGCACTAATATGATATGGTGTCAATAAAAACAAACAATGCAACTTTTTTTTTTAATAGAAGAGAACAAGTTTAAGGGTCAGAAAGTACTATATTATACTCATTAAGTAAATGCATACATTTAAATATCCTCTGCTTTCAGCATGTATCAACTTTTATGATAATGCTGTTGTTCAGCTTTAAGGAATAAAATAAAATAATAAAAAATAAAATAAAATAAAATAAAAGAAACATCTTTTAATAATTATTAACCAGTGAAAATCAGCCTGTGTTTAGAGATCTTAACTGTTGTTCTGGTTTTGGCTTACTTTAGTGTCTAGTAAATTTTATTCTCTTATTTTAAATATCATTTGTATTGTAGCTGCCAAGTGACAGCAAATACTAGTGGTATTGCATAGTTAGGAGCACATGATAAAATGAATTTTTACCTTTCCTGTTCTCATTTAGTATTAGTCTTAAGGATGAACTATATTAAAATCAATTCAATATTTTCTCACTTCTCTTTTGTGTGCCTTAAGACCAGGGAAATAAATGAACAAAGAAGTTCCTTGTTTAAACAATTCAGTTTCAACCACAAGGACATGAGTCTAGATCTATGTGAATAACAGTCACCAGAGAGAGTGATGGTCCATTCTGGTTAACTATGAATTTTCATCTCTCTTGATTCTTTGCTAATGATCTCAAACCTCCAAATCCATCCATTTACCTGACATAAAAGATTTTTAGACTTTTCTTTTTCTTCTTTGAGCTGTTCTTTGATAGTTTCATTTTCTTGTTTTAGTCTTTGCACTTTCTCTTTCATTCTATTTTCATTTTCTAGAGTCTTCATTTCAGCAACTTGTTGTGACTGCAATAAGGCATTTAAATTCATTATTTCCTCTTGTGTTTCTTCATATGTCTTTTTTAGTTCATTAAGTTCAGATCTCAGCTGGGTTATAGGGCGTCTTTCAGTTCCAACATCACTCTTAGCAGTTAGTAACAGCTGGTCATAGTATTCTTGCTTTTCCTCTTGTAGATGACCTTAACGAGTCAGAAATAATTGAGTTAGCAATGTGAAAAAAAAAACTACTTAAAAATCAGAGCACTATAAGACTTGTTTATAGAAATTGAAGCAGTAGGCTACTGCACAGCTCAGATTAGAGCTAAACTTTAGTTAAAACAGCTGTCAGTATTTATAATGCATTAAGTCTCCTTACCAATATACTTACTGGAAAACACAATTCTTATAAGGCCTCATGCATTATACTGACACATGGGAATCTGACCCAAAGACACTGGATTCCTACTTCCACTTACAGGCTCCTTAGCCAAGCTGCTGGCATTACTCCCTCCCCAGAGATACCCTTGGGGATGTGATGGATTCTATTTCAACCTTGTTAATCAAAGCCAGACCTTCCACTGTCTTTTGCTGACCGTCTTTTCTAAATAGTATGCCATAATTTACTTCTAAATAGCAAATAGAAAGGACTAGGATAGTTCTTTTGATTAAAAAATGCTTGCTTCTTGGGTAGCAACTATTACTTAAACGAGAGTTAGAAAAATTTCTGCTTGTTGACCCAAGAAAAGTTTAATAAGTAGGAAAAAATTAAGAGGCAGACTACAGAAATTCAGGAATAATGCAAAGTATACCTAGAAGCAGAATGAGGGAGGCAGAATTTCTTGGGCTTTGCTGATTTTTGGCACTGTAAGTTTTGTCCCTTTGGTACTTTTCCTATTGAAGACTTAATTCTTCAAGGAGTAATTTACTAGGGAGAGTTTCCTGCTTGACTGTTCTCCCTTCCCTCAGCTATGAACTAAGCCTCACCTTCTCATTAGCAATACTCCTTTATAGGGCGGTGACATCCTCAGAGATAGGCCAAGCTTCTCCTTGGAAAAAGTTGTCATATATACTTTCAACTTCTACTTGGAAACTTGGATTTCTGCTACTACCTAGCTGCTTGAAGAGAGGAACTTCCTTACACCCTGAGTTCTAGTCTCCTGGCTGCTCTTGTGGCAAAGCTTTGACTGCAGTAACTGAGTTACATTTCCTGGTGAGCTGAGTCTGCCTCCCTCTAAAAATACTGTTCATAGATTTCTGAACAGCACCAAAACAAGATTATGATGATATTTTACTGTTTTCCAGAAATATTTGAACAGCAATACAGAAACCAAGCCACTGCCCATGAATGACTAAGTGGCAAGTCTGTGGGTATGCTCTTACTCCATATGATGCTATTTCTGTATAGTGAATTTACCTTGCAGGTCAGTTGCAGCATGTATGAAATGAATCATTTGATAATAAGAAAAGCAAGTCAATGCCTTCTGGTTCTTCTGCTCAATATGATTTTAATTTTATTAATACTGAGAGGGTGTGTCTTACTGAGGAACTACACAGCAAGGAAGTGAGCTGGAGGTGGCCAGATCCTTATTGTGAAACACTGCTTTGGAAAGGTGCCAAAACCTATCACAGGTTTTCTTGTCCTGTAACAACTGTTCAGGTGAGTAAAGAACATGGCAATCTTGAGTCATTTTTATAATATTTATTTTGAAAAAAGTAAATTTAAAAAAATCTGATCCACACCTAGCTAATAAATCCTTAATGCTTCCATTATGTCGATTGAGAGTGTACTTTGAAGGATGGGAGATGTACATCTATTTGCCTCAATGCCTTCCACAAACAGAGAGGTTGCTAATAGAGTGTCAAGGCTGTTAAAAACCATCTTTGAAGTGGATAAGAACAGGAAGTACTGTTGGTCAAGTAACATAGGTAGATAACAGGAAGCAGAGAAATATTATTTAACCAAGTTTTACCATTAAGCAGCCATAGTGTTGAGAACAAAGTCTTGATTTTGTTTAAGTGTGTTAAATTTGTTTTCAGAAAATTTATTCTATAGATAATTATGGTTTGGGTCAGTTGTTGGGGAAAAATAAAGTCGATACCTTCTGAATTTGATTTAGATTCTTGTTGGCTAACTATTTCTGCTTTTTGTTCCAGTTCAAAGATCCTTCCAAGCAATCCCCTGACATATGCTTCCCGTTGCTGGTCATACAGTAGCCACTGCTGGTTTTTCTCAAGAGCCTTCATGAAAAGGAACAGAAGAACAAAAAGTTTCTGGTAATTAATCAGATTTTAAAAGTATTTGTTTTATATCTTAAAACTGTTAGAAGTTACACATTACACAGTTTAAAGATAAGCTAGTTATGTCTGCTGCAAATTGTAGTAATCTGATGTAATCTGTACAATAAACAAATCCATTTGGAAAGTTAAGTCAGGATGCTGAGCATAAGTTAAATCTGCAGCAATGGGAAAATTACTTAACAATGGCTTTCATGAGTCGTGCCTAGATTACGAAGAACTAGCTTTTCAATCTCAAATATAATATAAAATATAAAATAACAGACCTTGAAAATGGAATGGAATAAAATAAAACTATCGTTGCAATTTAGTTTGGAAGAACAAGGACATGGATTTTTTAGCTGCTTGGCTCATAGACTTCTTCAGCTTGGAAGGGACCTCAGGAACTTTCTGATCCAACCTCATGTTATCCCAGGCAGTGTCAGTTTCCTAGATGCTCCTGATTTGTCAACAACCACTTTGTTCTGATGTTCCAAGCAAAGTTTTTCAAAGATAATTAAAACTTTCATTTTTTCTCTTGCAAGTTTTTAGGTTTTTTAGTTTAAATTATTGCCTTGTCACAAAATAATTTTAGAGATTATATTTTAGAGAGAAGCATACCCTCTTAGGTCCCATACTACCCACAAATGTATATGATGATAATTTACATTTGTCTGCATCTCAATACAGATAGTATGTACTTGAAATGTACAGGAAACTTACATCTTTCAATTGCCTTTCAACTTCAGTGCTGTTTGTTGCAGCTTCCTGCAGACAAAGAACAATTTGTTAGTGTTGTTTAAAACAGATGGCTGAAACAGCAAAGGTACTCCTGTATAACTATTAATCTCACATAAATAGCATAAGAATAGTTAAAAAATTAAACCAGATGCATACATATGCCTTTTGTGTTTAAAGATCTTTACAGTTGTTTGTTTGGGATTTTTTTGAAGGATCCAGTTTATGTAGAAAGCCCTTTCATATATTTAAAATAGACTTTTCTGCAAGATATGGGACAAAGATTTATATGGAACTTATTCCAAAAGTCTGCAACTCACAGTTACATTAAAACATTTCCTAAGGAAACCATCATGTATTTTCTGTTGAACTGCTGTCTTGGAAGTCCTGAAGAGTGTTCCCCAAAGAACTTTTGAAGAAATGAAGATATTTAGGGCTATTATTTAAGTAGACAGAAAAAGGTAAATGTTTCTGCTATTTTTGTACTTTTATACATTTCACAGTAACCCAGACCTAGAAGAGTTGTTGGGGAAAGCCAGAGACCTGGATGCCTCCCCAGGGTAACAGGAAGACTGTAAATATCTGGGAAATCATGCAAGCCTGTCTGGAAGCATAAGGACAAACTGCCTGATTTTCTGAGACCTGAACCACAGTACAGTGAGTATGACTCAAGTACATGTATGAGTAGGAGAGTTCTTGAGACCCATCTAAAACTAGTTACACAGTCATATTTCTTCCACTCTGACATGTATCTTCTCTGCTTGATATAAAGTGTTTATGAAATTGTGCAGGTATAAGTCAGAGGGAACTTCAGTGAGGAAAAAAAAAGTAGATTACTACCCAAATCCAAACTACCATTTTTTCCAATGTTTTTTATGGGTCTTAGAACATGATTTACAACAGAATTTACAGCTGAAAAATACAGAACTTTGAATGCAATTATTAAACTTCAACACTTCCTAATAAAAATAGGATTTAGAGACACTGAACTTGTTTCTGTGAACATTAGAATCCTGCTTCAGTGAAAACTTTCCCAAAATTGTGTCATAAAACTGCAGTTGTTTCCATTTCAGAGCTCATATGCCACCTATCAGTCTCAAACAGCATTGCTACACTTGTTTTCAAGTTCTCCAAGACATCCAGTCAAAATATCAATGTCCTCTGTTGATAAATCAGTTAAAAATTTAAAAGAAAACTATGGTTTTAAAGTAATACATATTTTGGTGGTTTATTGACAAAAATATCCTGAAAGTCTGTTGACTTAATATACATTTTAACACTGCTAATGAAGTTCCAAGTCTCTTAAAATTTAAAACAAATACATTGCATTTAAAGTGGTATTTCTCAATATACTGCATTATTAGAAGTACTATATATTCATGTATTATCATTGAAAAATAGTAGATGAAGATATTCTGTTATGTATTTGGCTATAGCAAAATTTCTAGACATTGCTCAATTGTAGAGCACAGGGAGCCAGCACCATCTGCAGGTCAAAAGCTGGAAAAGAAAGACTTACAGGCACCTATTTTTAGGCACCTGTGCCTAAACAACTTCCCTGTGCCCCTCATAGAAATACTACTGCATTTTCCAAAGAACATTAGAATGGGGTGGGAGTGGAAAAACAACTGTAGAATCCTCCACGGACTTGCAAACACTGCCAAGGATTGGCACCATACCTATTGATCACTTCACATCAGAGAAGAAACTCATTATTCCTGCCCTATTTTGTGTCACAGTGAAGTATTTACCATGAGTGATACCATAGAAAGTGCAGACAGTTTTAACAATTGAGACACAAACAAGGACTCATAAGAGCTGAGAGGAGAAAGATGTTCCCATAACTGAAGCTGAATTAGGTGAGGAGCTTAGTTTGTCTTAATTAGTGTCCCAGGTCTCTATCACTGCTGCCTTCTCACTGTCTAATCACCGAGTACGCAAATCTGAGAAGGGCACAGTGTCTGCTGAAGCAACAGTGGATCATCACAGGTAGTGTCACAAGTCACACCACCTGTGTGTGAGCTTGAACAAGGGACCTTGCAATACAGCAGGAGAGAATTCCTTCCCCAGCTGTGCTGCCTGAAGTTGTGCTCTCTGACTGAACTCTAAATGAGGAACAATTTGGATACCATCTCACTTTATACAAGAGTATTTCAGCATGCAACACAGCTTGTAAGAAAATAAAAAACCCATCCTATTTTATAACAGGTATTGGTGCTTTGTGGGCACAAATTCCAATTTGTAATTGCAATATTTCTTCAGTGCTTACCTGGGATGCCTGAGAAGTGCTATTGGCTTTGTTCTCAAGATCAGAACATTTTGCCGTGACTGCAGATAAGTTACATTTTAACTGGTTAACTTCTTCTGATAGAGAACAAAGTAACTGTTCTCTCCTTTCTGCTTCCTTTTTTTTTTCCTCTAGTTGACTTTGTAGTAAGGACACTTCACTACTTTTGGTTTTGGACTTAAGCTTGTCTTTCAGGTTTTGGATTTCTCTGTCCTTCTCTCCAAGAAGATGGTTGTATTTTTCTTTTTCTTTTTCAAGAGAAAGTATTTTCTAAATGAAATAGAATAAAAAAGAGTAAGTGTTAGTCTATGCATCAAATGCATTAGCAAGTTTACAGTAGTTTGAGATGACCTGAGAATACAAGGAACCAAATTTGAGGCTTGGTAGGTACTCAGTTTGCATATGAATAAAGATCACTATAGTATATGAGCCTTAAAACAAAAGCAGTACAAGAACTCCAAAACATTTCCAGTGAAGAGGTGGTGCTACATTTCTTAGCGTATTTCTTGCATATTTGGTAGCTTTTGGGAAATGGCAGAGCCTTCTTGCAAAATACATGACAGTACGTGAAGTTACAAAAGAGTTATAATAAAGCATGTGCTTTAGTAGATATTTTCAACATGCACTCTCTTTCCAGTAGGCCTCCAGCACAGGTAACCATTACACAGAATTAGCAATGCATTTAAGATGCCGTGGTGCTCTGCATGAACTTCGGATGTGATAGCACTTAATTCTGTGTGAGAAAGGCTGATGTTGAAATCCTGCATGTTGACATCAAGTCATTACAAGATGTCAGAGAAACGGAAAGAAATTGAATTTGAGAGAGCCTCATGTAGGTAGTAGTTGAACGTCACCGCTCACTACAATTAAAAGAGTGACACTAAAGAGTACCTGGTATATCAAACACGCCAGTGATTTTCCACCTGTAAACTAAGAACCCTGGTTAAGTAACCAACACCAAGCAAACAGCAAACACCAACAGACTCAGCAAACACACTGAGGAATTTAGCCACAGCTGTGCATAAACTGCCCAGCCATATCTCATCCTTGGCTTAAGACTTCTCCACTGACATTGTGGCACAGACACATGACAAGCCCTTTTGTTAAAAAAAATGGCCTAGATATTAGTGTGCCTAGTCTCCATTAGTTGTATCCTTTTCTAGAATCTATCTAAAGTTTCCCTGTCCTTCTGGGAAGCCTGACAGCATGTGACTAGGTCACATTAAGTCTTGAACTTCCCTCTCTGCAACCACAGGTTTACCTTGAGTGGAACAGTCACACAGACATACAGATGCCGCAATACCTTGCAGTGTCTTAGTTTCTGCTCTTTAGCTGCAATGGAAGAATAATGTACCGACCTGATGACAGTTCCATTTACCTATAGCTGAGTGGGAGCTGACAGTTCAGTTCAAACAAACACTCTGCACTTTTTGGCATGTTCTGAAACGTGTTCTATTGGACACGTGAGGACAGGTCTTGATGGACTAATTGGCACCCTTGGCCTCAACTCTTTGTATTTACCAGCCTTGTCAGATGAGTGTGATTTTATTAGCTCAGCTGTCATTGAAAAATGAAAGCGTCAAACTAAAAGTTTGTCTAAACTGTCCAACACTACTAAACCAGTCGTGTCATCAAAAGTTTTGAGAGGAAAGGTTGGGTTCTCGCTCCCGAGGCCGAACGCCGTGAGCCGTGTCCGCGCTGGCTCGGGGAGAGCCCCGCTCACCTGGAGGAGCCCGCTCCTCTCCGGATCCGTCATTTTGCCTTTCCCTGTGGCGACTTCCTCCGTGAGTTTCCTGGGGGCAGCGCCCTCCTGCCTACCCTTCTCGAGCCCACTGTCACTTCTGGAGTTGCCCGACTTTAGGCAGCACTTGCCGGTAATTCGCTCTTTGACGCTCTTGGCGTTCATCGTTAGGCGCTTGCGCCAACCAAACGCGGCGCTACGGAATGCCGATCGCTTCTAGCGGGCAGGACAAGGCTTCCGACAGCTGAGAGGGGTCACATCCCGGTGCGGGGACACGCGGCCCGGTGCGGGGACACGCGGCCCGGTGCGGGGACAGAGCCCGGCGGCAGCTCCGTCCGGCCCCGGCCCGGCGCCGCTTCCGGGAGTTTGAATCCCGCGGTTCCGGCTCGTCACTTCCGGGAGCTCCGGACGGTCCCCGCGGGGCGGTGGCTGCAGGGGCGGGGTCCCTCATGTCATCACCCCTGTGTCCCCGCCCCCCGGGTCACCGCCCCCTCGTGTCACCGCCCCCTGCTGTCACCGCCCCCCGCCTTGTCACCGCGCCTGGTGTCAGCGCCCCCTCATGTCACCACTCCTCGTGTCCCCACCCACCGCACCAAGGGCTCGCAGCCGGGCGCAGCGGCGGGGCTTGGCCGGCCGCCTCAGTGCTGTCTGTACCGTGTCTGTGTCCTCGTTCCTCCCTGAACATATGTGGTTTTTCTTCTCCAGAAATCCTCTTCATCTACCCAAAATCGAGTAATTTTAGAAATTACGAAGTAAGCTAGGATAGTTCTTATGTGACCATGTTAAAACTAGGCTGAACTGCGCTCACTTGTGACTCATTTTGGTGCACCCTACTGGCTTCCCCTCTCCTCTCTCCTTGGGGACACGTGTGGCAGTGGCAGCGTGAACCTCTCGGGCTTTTACATCTGTTCACAGCTGAGAAAAACTAACGCCGAGCACGGGGTAACTCAGAGCTCTTGTGCTTGTCATGTAAGTGTTATCTAGTTCATATTACCGGAGTGTTCGTGCACGTGTTTATGTTAAAACATTCATATGCCTCCAAACATACACAGTGTCTTACCACTTTTTTTTTTTTTCTGCACGCATTTCTTTAATTCTTTTTAATTTTTAGGTATGAATATTTATTTCAGTAATTCCTCAACAAACCTACTATATCCAGGATGTTCCATGAGGAAGCTGTCAGTGTTTAGAAGGTCGTTGTTCCAGAACGCAACAGGAGGGGGAGGACTCGCACGGTTTTTGGGGACCATCGCTAGTTTGTGATTAGGCTGACACGGAGACAAGCTAACAGCATTCGCGAACAATGAAGTTATAAAAATTAAGAGGAAAAAAAATATAAGCCATCCTGAAATTTCATACCTTGGCATACCGAGAGGCAGATATGATTTAGGTCGAGTTCTAGAGCAGAACTTATGTTCTTGTTGCTTCTTGCCTTGGTTACTGAGGAGAGATTTGTCACGCAGCTTAAAAGGAACAACAACAAATCTGCGTTTTTGCAATGTGCCCTTTCTGTTACAGGATTTCACTAGCGAGAGCTCTTTCTGTGCAGCAAGACAGAACCTGGTGTCAATTTACAGGACTTTTTTTTTTCGCCATAGCTGTGAGTAGCCAGTCCGTAATAGATCCTCCCTAAACCAGCAATTCCCTGCCTCCTCTTCCTGCTAGCATTTCAGTCTAGAAGTTAAGGACTGTGAAACTGAAGACTTAATTCCTTCAGTAGTAGTCAACATTTAGGCAAGACGGAAAACAATGCTTCGGGTGATTGTGGAATCTGCTACCAATATCCCTAAAACCAAGTTTGGGAAACCAGATCCTATTGTTTCTGTTATTTTTAAAGGTAAGGGAAACTGTCATAAATTTATTCAGGGAGGAAGTTTTGTGAAAGATCATGTCCTTTTAAAGTATTTGAAAATCTGGTAAACATTTTTTCCTGAAATTGCAACTGATGTAATTTTAGGGAAGACTTTTTACTTAGAGAAAGAGTTACCTGAATGAAGTTTGAACTGGGTGGAGCACATTGGTCTGTTCTTCTGTTTCAGGATCCACATTTTACAAGCTTTTGCAAAGGATTAGCCCTTTGCTTTAAAAACACGTATCTAATTGCATAGATGAACCCAGTTTTAATTCTGGTATTGAAGATTACCTTGTCTTCCATCTGAAAAAATCATTCCTGTCTTGATTACTTTGAATAGCCTCTGCTCACTGTCACACTCATTTTTGTTGTGACTGGTTTATTGTTGTTACAAGTAGTATGTTCAAAAACAGTTGTGCAATTTCTGAAGGTGTTTAGTTTGGTTTGGAGTTTTTTTTGGTTTTGTTTTTTCACAAAAGGGATTGCATATCAAAATTTTGCATGTTGAGATTATTTAATTTAATGATTTTGGAAGGGAACTGTATTTTTCACTTTCATTTCTCATCAGTTATATATGGGAGAAGGAGAAGATCATGATAAAATTAGCATTTATATGTAGAGCTAATTGTATTTTACAGTATACTTTACCTGTTGGCATCATTACCTCACTTGGCTAGACTAGAGGAACTCCATTTCAAGTATTGATTTGTCTTTAAGGTTCCAAAACCTTCAAGCAATTTTGGATCATGTAATACATGTAATCAAACTATGACAAACAGGCATCTTAACTCCTGGTGACCTGGTTTCCTATCTGTGCACTGAAATCCCAATGGAATTTTAAAGTGTGAAAAATCATTGCAGGGGTTTGTCACCTTTAGAAACCCAATCTGAAACCATAACAGCTGGAGGCTAGGAAAGGACAACGCACTGCACGTTCAGGATCTTAACTTTCAAAGTAACACATTTTCAGATATGTTTATTTCAGCATCAGAAAGATGTGAAATCATTCCATTTCCTTGTGTTTCCTCTTTTTTTTCAAAGTTTGGGGTTTTTTTCCCCCTACCCTGGGTGTTAGAACAAGTGGCAAAGCCTGTCTCAGTGGCTTTTGGAACTTCATAATTCTTAAAATATGATTTTACTTGCCCTGCAAAGCGTGATGATACAGTAATTTCTCTGGTTTGTTTCACATTCTGTTGCTTCTTCAGTATGCATTTTCTCTTTTCATTTTCTTGTCTTTCTTTGCTTTCTTGTCACAGTTTTGCCTTTCTGTGTTGCCTCTGTTCCTGCAGTTTCATACTCCAGAGCTGGTTTACGCCTGCCTTTCTTTATGCTTAAGTGTCTGTTTAATCCCTCCTTGTAACCTTTTGTTTCTACTATGTGCTCTAATGCAGTTCACTTTTACCTAGTAAATATAAGTTACAGATTTATTTTTTTTTTTTCTGCATTCCTGGATTTGTTTTTTGGTGCTTTAGTTATACGAACACAGGGATTGAACAACAGACATTAGAAGAATGAGTTTATATTTATCCTTTATGTCCTATAATTGGTTTTTTTAATGTTCACAAACATGCTTAACCAGTGTCAGCTTCATAATTGTGACAAGTTTTTAGTAGGATATTTAATTTCTCATTATCCTGCCACCTCTATTTATGTGATTTTACTACATACCAACAGTCTGATTTTTTGCTTTCTATCCAGAGTGATTCAAGTGCAACAGAAGATACCAGGCTTTTACCAGCTATTAAGGAGCTCTTATTTAATTTGTAAGTGGAGTGCCTGGTTGCCAAGTGCAAGGGCATAGGGTCATATCTGAAATATGTGCAATTTCTGGTTCTTTATGTTTATAGATTTTTTATTTATATACACTGCTGGTTCCCTCCTCACCCTGTTAATGTGTTGAGATAGGAAACCAGTCTTATTTAGGGAAGATTTATGTCAAAGGGCATCAATCTTTAACTTTAGTCCCTACCCAGTATAAATCCTGGGGGAGATAAAAATACATTTGGGAGCACATGTTCTAGACTGGGAAAAACTCAAGCATTTCCAGGACTTTGGTCATGGCCCTGCAGTGCATTTTCACATTCTTGTTTGACTCTGGAGTCAAGTCTTAGTGAACAGCGCTTATTTGACAGAAAATTGCCGTGGAAGTTGGCATTTGATCGGAACAGCATTTTGCTCAAATTTTAATTTACAGGGCCTTTGCTGCTGTCAGCTTCACTAAGTTTAAGACTCCCATGGAAACAGTCCTTCAGTCTCAGACCTTTACAGCCATGCTGTGAAGAAAAACCTCATGATCCTGCAACTGCTGAAAGTGACTGCAAACATTTTATATGTTAAGACACATGAGTTAATATGGTTTCATCTATGAATAGAATAGATTTCCTCCAATGTGTTTAACTAAGCTGGTTACAGACTAGGCAGTCAATATAGTTGTTACAGTGATATATATCAGCTGCCTAATAGGAGGAAATAGGCAGCTGTTTCTGTTCTGATATAGCAGAGGAGTTTTGTGAAGCGTTTCGCTTTTTTTTTTTACACATTGATGTCCGGTCCAATGGGGTGGAACTTTTATTTACTTTAAGAACAGCTCACAGTTCAAAGAGAACTACACCCTGAGAGTAAACGAATGTCGCTATCTGGAACTGGGTGCTGTTCTTGCAGCATTCTGATTTTGTCACTCAAAGCGAGACAAATCATTGGGCAAATTAATATAAAAAACTGTTGCCATTTGCTAAACTGACACTAAGTGATAATGATTAAATCAGTGTAATTGTTTTGGTTTGTTAGAGTCTTGTCTCAGGGTGTAAAAATTGATTCAGTTGCTTGTATGTGCAGTCAGTACTAGGATATTTAGTGCTTTGATCATTCCTTTTGACTGCCTCATTCCACTTTATGCAATAAAAACTGAGGTGAAATGGCATTTATTTTGATTGGGCCAACTTGCATAAAACTTCTCTTTCCATTTGTGCTTAATCTAAGAGCTTTTCAGCAGGCCTGCGGTAGTTCAAAGCTATTTTAGTTTCTATTTAAGTGTGTAAAAGAAAATAGTTTTACAGTGTCGTTATTTATTAAAATTATGTTTTCTGTTCTGTAGAGAGTTAAATTGTCTAAATTTAATTTTCAGAGTTTTGGAGGTCTGCCCATTTGATCCTGCAGTTGCTGTCACCACGCAATCTTAATTCTCCTTTCACAAAAGTTGTATGGGATTCTTAGTTAGCAGAAATGTGACTCCCTCTTGAATCTTAGACTTAGGACTGTTGTAAAAGATAATGTTTGCTTCTGCCCTTTGCCACCTGCTGATGTTGATGAAAATGCTAGTTACAATAGGAAAAAAAATTAACATGGAAACATTGATTGGTTTGCTGTACTATTAATTATCTTTTTAATGATGGAACAGTTATTATTTAAACAGCTCATCTTAATTTTTTTGGACACTGAATCAACTCATTTGCCATGAAATTCTTATTACAGTCATTTCCACTTGAGAATATTAACTAGCATGTTGTAATATAAGGTAGTATAATGCCTCCATCAAGATAAAGCAAATGTGATTTCTTCTACAGTACCACAGTTACTCTAGTTAGTTTTTAAGGAAACGAGTATATACAGTGTCCTACTTGTATCCACTATAATATCTTATTTCTTGGTAGGGCCACACTAAAAATGGTGGTTGGCCCTATTGTACAGCTTATCCTGATGTGTTTGGTTGCTATAGCTGCAATCATTACCAGCAGAGGAAAACAGCCTGAGGACCTGAAACTTCTGTGAGCTCCTGGAATAACTGAGCAATCACTTCACCACTCTTGGCTTAGGGATTTTTTACTGGAAGAAGAAAGAGCTTTGCCAACAGTTTAAAAGCAACTACCACCACCCAGTGCATTAAAATACTGATAAAAAATGTAATAAAAAGAAAGTCAGTAAAGAGATGAGAATATATGCAAAATATATCCTTGAGGAATATGAATGTCACACTGACTAAAATTACAACTAAAACCCAATGTAAGCTGTGCTTTCCAGTGTTTTTTCATCCAACTTTCACACAAATGCACAACAGAAAAAGTTTTTTTCTCAGTGTAATCTAGAATATGCATATTAGTGGAAACATAAATCTTGCTTTTGTGAAAATAGATAATTCAGAGTGGAAAATTTTGCACCTTGTCAAGAACTGTTCTGACTCTTGTTCAAGCCAGGACTCTCCTTACCTTAGAGAGTTACATCTTAGCTTAGGCAGGGATCATAGGACTTTTATACATTAGTTCCATCAGAATCAGGTCTGTAAGTCACTATCTCTTTTACAAACAGCTGTAACTGTTCCTTTTTTC
This sequence comes from Orthonyx spaldingii, assembly GCA_013397795.1. Taxonomy (NCBI): domain Eukaryota; kingdom Metazoa; phylum Chordata; class Aves; order Passeriformes; family Orthonychidae; genus Orthonyx; species Orthonyx spaldingii. Next base: position 21,173 of record VZTJ01005785.1, read on the forward strand.
CACTGGCAGTGAAAGCATCTTTTCATCACCCAGCTTCTAGGGGGACTTGGAATATCAGTGCCCAACTGCAGATATTCTGGGATGCTCAGTTTTGAAAATGCCTTGTCTCCTAGCATGAAGTTGACTTTCTCTCACTAGCTTGTTAATTAGTGCTTTGTTCTGCAAAATGTCAGTCCACATATTATGAAAGCTCTTTCCTTTGTCCTACAACATGAGTCAATATCCTGTATGAATTGTAGACAATTCCTGTTACATAAATGGGAGTCAGTTCTTGTAATTTGCAGCATGGGCTGACTTCTTCAGTTCATCCCACTCTCATCCAATAAGAAGAGTCACCACAGTCTGCTGCCTGACTTGTGGGTCTTGAATGAACTTGCCCATTTGGCGTATCTTTGCTCTTGCTTCCCAGGCCTTTGCAACATTTTCCAGGCTATGTATAGTCATAACTTCAAATATCAAAAACGCAATTATCTTTACTGGAGTCCTTAAATATGTGGAGTGTGTCTGCAGCTTGGCCTTCTTGTGGTGGCTGAGCATTTTGGAGATCAGCCCTGCTTTGCTGACTGTACTTAAATATGCTTATTTGTTATCACTAATAAATGCAATCTCTGTTTAAAGAACTGTGTGTTTGCCTATGCTCTTTCATGCTGTTGGGTATCAAAAGACTCATCCTCCATCGGAACTATATACATATATTGCAACTGAAAACAAAAAATAATGCCATGCTATGTATAATTTGCACCATACCCCTCATTCCCATAATTTGTAGGTTGCCCAAATGCAAATTTTACTCTGAAGTATAGAAAATTTGTAATTTTTGTAATTTACCACAGTTAAATCCGGTGAAGTCAGACAATGTCTGGAAACCATTTTTTCAGGAAGGATTGCGTTTCCTCTTACATGCATTTCTTCTAATATTTGCTCATTTAAACCAGTAAGTGCTGACACTGTAAGCATATCTTCTTAAGATTTTTTATCATGTGATTTTATTCCAGAGCTAAACACTTAAAAATATTTTGTAGCTCAAATATGGTAAATGCACAACACATTTTCTTTACTACTTTCAAAAGTAGTACTTTTCTGCTATCACTGAAAGGCTACTGTTTGGTTTGATGTCTCCAGGTCTTCTAGTCTGTATTTTTTCATCATTATTGAAGCTGAAGCTAAGGGTTATAAAAGGTTGAGAAACCTAAATATTTATTTTGCTTTTTGGAAATGCATCTAGCTGTGCTTAAACAAAAGAGAATAAAAAGCCTCAACTACTAAAGTTGCCCAGGGGCCTTCTTGATTGTAAAACATGCAACTTCTGGAAGAGGTACAAAGGATTGGAACATTTGGTTTAAAGCTCAAACCTTCTTTAGAAAAGTGAAAGGAAAATACGTGATATTTTTGTAGTGCTTTAGCAAAAACAAATAATCATGCTTTGTTTGTATTTGCAGATGAAAAAAAGAAAACAAAGAAAATTGAAAATGAACTCAATCCTGTTTGGAATGAGGTAATTTTTTTAAAGTAAATCCTTGTTCATTTTTAAGACTGAATGCTTGTAAGGTCATTAAGTCAGTTTCAACAGCTGAGTATGTTGTTGGAAAGAGGATCTAGTGCTATGTTTTCTTTCAAGGTGTTAGTAAATGCAGGTGAATGGATTCCTCTTGCACCATGTATAACAATTTACTAAGTAATGTGTTGATGTAAAATTAGATGGAGAACTGATGAGTTCGTGACCTGGTTTTGTTCCCACTTTTTTTCTATCAAAATGATACTCAGCCATTGTTTAGCCACATGTATGGGAACATAATGGGATCATATATTGCACACCAGGAAAAAACCATACAGAATTAGAAGGAATCATGTGAAAATCCTCATTGCTTATTTGTAGGCCTAGTCCTATTTTGCATCTTCAGAAATATTTTTCTTGGGGAAGATGTTTTCTTGGTAGTGTTTTTTCACAATGACAAATGAAAGTTAAAGATTTTTCTTAGATTTTGTAATTAGAATTACAAAGAAAGGGATCCCACAACTATCTGTTTAAATTCAATAGCAACTGAGTTCAGCCAATATTGGAGAGGATTAATATCAGACATTATGAATAACAAGACAATATGTATGTTTATGTGAGGAAGTGGAACTGCAAAAGAAATTATGGCTCACTATTAAATAATTTAATTGTGCTATTGTTGCTAGTAATTACAAATCAAATACATGCTATGAGCATTTTTTACTTTGATTTTGCAAATGTAAGCTGGATTTGGTCTCTCACTAAATGCAAAATTTATTTCTGAATAATTTTGTTGTATATACTATTCTGCTGTTAATTTTTAGATAACTTGTAATGATAATTTGGATTTGGTCCATTATTTTTGTTCAGATTGTTGAATTCGACTTGAAAGGAATTGCTCTGGATAGTTCATCTTCCCTAACAATTATTGTGAAGGATTTTGAAACAATTGGACAAAACAAGTAAGTTCCTTCTTTCCCTCTCCCTACCCCCCTCCCACCCCAGTATTAAACACAATTTCCAATACAACAGTACAGGGGGAAAATGGAACTAATAGCTGCTGTTTGCTGTGCTCTCTCTTTTCTGTCAATGGCAAGTAGTGTTCGCTGTTGCTATTTTGAAAGGGATTATGATCATGTCAACTTCTTTCCTTTTTTTCATGGCAGATTTCATATGTGTTAGGCAAACATTCATGTTTACTCATAATAGCCCAATTCTGTTATTTGCTTTTCTTTACTACTCTCTGCCTCCTCCCAACATGTGAATTCAGGCTTTTACAATACTCTAACAGCTCTGTTGTAAAATCAATGTGAATCAAGCCAGTGCCCTCAGGTCTCTCATTCTTGAGATTCCTGCAGGTCAGTTAGGCAGGAATATGTTACATGCTTCTGACTTTAGGGAAGTCTCAAAACTTGAGATAGGAAGGCTTGTCAGTAACCAGAATTTTGTAATGGACTTTATAATGTATCAGAAAGTAAAGGAAAGTAATGATCTGAAGCACCTAAAATGTTTCACTCTGTACATGGGTTCAAAGCTAAGCTGTCATGGGGCTGGTTTTCTTCAGATTGTATTTGTAAATATCATCTAGATTCATATTTGTAACTCTTAACCCCCAGCTTCTGCAAATGCCTGTTTGTTTTGCTTGGGTTTATGCACAGAAAGTTGTTCATACCAAAGCCAGGTATGAACAACTATTTAAGGTTCATACCACCTTAAAAGTAATTCTCTTGCTCTTGTTACAGATCCTCAATAACAGCCACATATTTGCAGTGTGTGGTGTGTTTGGAAGGGATATTGACAGAGAAATAGGATAAGGGGGTAAGAGGTGAGAAACACATGAGCAGGCATCCTGATTGTAACATGGTAATAGGAAATAGCATCTTGTAGTTCTTCTAAAGACACAAAGGACTGTAACAACAGAAGAGATTTAATATTAATGAACATTCACATTTAGATGAAAGAGTACATGAAAGGAGGGAATGTGGAGTAAGTTTCTCACCTACCAATTGCATGTATGCATAACTTGTATTTCTGTAGAGTTACTGATTCTATTTACTGAGCTGGAGAGAGATTTGGGACTACCATATCATACATTTGCTATTTTTTCACATACTTTAATACTTAAGAAAGAGTCTATGGTTACATACGTGTCTGAAGTGCTGCAACATTTCAAAACAGTGCGCAGTGGAAGAGTATGCGAATGACACCCCCATAGTTTGTCTGCATGCTAGTTCAGGATTGGAAAGGTGTAGTACAATGCCTGGTCCTTACTACTGAGAGCTATTCTAATGAGAATTTAAGAAACCCAGTGTTTGCTGTGTGCTTTTGACATTCAAAAGTAGACCCTTTAACCTGGGAGGTGTATTAGGTATCTAAGCTAAGTGGGATTGGAATTGAAATCAACAATATTCCCTTTAGAGATTCATGTTTTTATATATTTTATCTTAAAATCTAGATGGAATTTGGATTTAGTTTTTGAGTGTAACAAGTATGTCTAGGGGCCTCTGTTGCCTGAGAATGATCAATGAAAAGAACATACATCATGTCTTCAGCTTTATTTTCTTTCTTCTGGAGGAAAATAAGCCATAGAGATTGGTGGGGATTGCTATTGTTACTTTCAAGCTAGTGACAACTTTTGCTCAGATGTTCTGCTCCTGTCTGTGCTGCTGTAGGCCAGAAGCAGAGCACTGTTTCTCAGCCCAGCCTCGCTCTCTGGCTGCTCACTCACAAAGCTCCTGGCCAACACACCCTCTGCTATTCCATGCACTGTTAGTCCTGAGTAGTTCCAGGCACCTGGTCTGTTGCTATGCCCAAGAGGTGACTACAGAACCCTTATTACCCTCTGGAACAACAGAGCAGAAGATTGCAGTATAAGAGATGATTTGTTCCAGCGCCTAGAAGCTGATATAGCTGTTCAGTCAGTTCTTAAACTGATGCAGGAGGAGGAGTACAGTGGATGTTATTCTGCTTTTACACTGTGCCAAGGCACTGAACTCATTGCTTTGGCATGTTTCTCTAAACTAACTCTGAAAGAACATTTGTATATTTTTCCATTTCTTTGTTTTCCTGGAGAGAGAATTTACTGCTTCATTTGCAGGATCACTAAACTTTTGCAGATAGGTTAATAAGTGCTTTTCATGGGAAAAAGTCACAATAATTGGAAAAGATAAATAAAGCAAACCACTGTATACAGACAGACCATCATAGGAATAAACCAGAAGATTCATACGATTCATGCTTAGTTAGATTTTCTGGCATAAAGACATTTGAAAAGAGAGCACATCTGTTTTCTATTACATCTAGTACTGTTAGTAGAAAGATTTCAAACTCTCAGAACACAAATCTTTATGCAGTTAAAAAAACAAAACAAAACAAAAACCCCCACAGTAATGTCAGTTGGCCCTGTGAAATTAGGAAGAGGGTTGAAATTATGTGTTTCCCCATGTCCTTTGTGTAGTTAGAAACCCTGCGAGACAGGAAAAACAGATTGGGCACACCCTTTGCTCTAACAGAAAAACGCAGCTACAAATGAGCAGTGCAGCAAATTATTTAATCATGACTAAGTATTTCTCATAGTTAAATAATTTCCAGATTGTTAAATCCTCCTACAGCTGTACCCTTTTGTGTGGATTCTTTTCCAAACCAGTGTGACTGCGCATAGTTACAAGCTTTCCTTGCATTCACTGTATGCAAGATCTAGACAGCTAAAATTCAATTCTGGGCTTTTCTTCCTTATACAAAACAGTATCCACATTTTGTTTCTTTTTAAAAGTGTGTTCTTGCAAAGAGTATTATCAAATAAGTAAATATTAAATAGTGGGTTTTCTTAATAAAAATTTTTAAACATAGCAGGAATAGCAGAAGGTGGGTGTTGGGTCTTGTAGCATACTCTGTAATGAAATATACACACTGAGAAAGGAAGGTTGAGTATAGTAATTATAAGTGCAGTGTAGAATGAAATTTGCTGATGAGAATCATAAATATAAACATCTGCCAAAACAAACCCTTAAAAATAAATGAAAAGAATTTAAATCCTTGACTCTTGGGTAATTGAAAATTTGGGGCTTCTGGTAGAAGTAGCGTGTAAGCAGTTAAAGGACATGATAGGCTGAAGAATTTACTGCAGATTGCTACCTTCAAACCAAGAGGAATAATAAAATGGTTGGTACCTTGAATTAACATTTCCTGATCCAGACATGGGTGTGAAGTTTCACTTCACTTGGTTATTTAGGCAGCTAAAAGGAAGTGCTAACTACAGCACTAACAGATTAATTAGCTTTGGCACAAATGCAGCTCAGTGTTTAGTAGTTGGTCATTGATTTCATGCTTATAAACTAAGTATTTTCCTTTGATCACTGTGGGGAAACTGTCATAGGCCTAGTAAGGTTCAAAATCAGCTTTTGAATGGGGACTTTGCATTTATTTTTGGTGTTTTGTCCAGTGGTAGACCAGAATGTTTAAATTGCTTGTGGCAAGACAGGTTTTTTGCTTTACTCCTGCAAAGCTGGAAAAGCTTAACAGATGAGACTGATAGGGCATTATACCTGTAGAAGTCTTAGGGATGACCAAAAAGGTACTTAATCATTAAAGAAACAAGACTCATGTGCTTTGATCTTCTACTAAAACAGCTGATGAACAAAAGGTCAGAGTGTGCATGAAACTATTCCAGTAGCAGAAACTGTCCCACTTGATGGTGCTAGGAGATCTGGAATTAGATGAGCAAATGTTGATCTGCTCAGGTATGAGGAAGAAAGTTGAAATAGGACCAGCAAAGACCAGCATCCTTTGATGATAAACAGCTGTCAGAAAGTCCTTTCAGCTGTGCTGGAAGGACTCCTTATCATCCTGTAAGTCATGACTTCAGATGGAGATCACATGCAATTGTGCCTGAAGGTAAAAAGCCTTCAGAGGAAGCCAGCAAGTTCACAGTAGCTGTGTAGAGAACTGGGGGTCTAGTTACTTATTGGAGGGAAGTACAGGAGCAAACCTGGCAGCAAAGCACTAAACATCAATGAACTGTTGATGCACATGATCTCACAACAGCTCCTGAGTTCTGACTTAGCTGACTTAGCCCAAAGGTTAGAGACCTGAGAGAAGTATGTCAGAAAAAAGGCTTTATCCAAGACTTGTACACAAGTGACAAAGATGAGACCTAACAATGAGGCATTCCTTGTTACTTTGGAATGTATTACTTCAGTTGTTGAGTATGATCAAAACCAGACTAGACATAGTCATGGGTAACCTGTTCTAGCTGACTAAGCTTGAGCAGAGGCACTGGACTAGATGATCAAGAGTGATCCTTTCCAACCTCAGCAGTTCTGTGGTTCTGCTAAGGGAGGGGTGAAATGTCCCAAATCCTGTGAACAGGACAATTTTGGGAAAGGCAGAATAGTGCCCAAAGCTTAGAATTTGGCTAAAGCTTAGAAGTAGCCTAAGATAGTTTATAGACTGAATATTAAATCTCTCAGTCTTACTAGAGTGGAAAAAGACCGGAGACTGTTGTTGCCAAACCTGCTAAAGGGGAGGGAAATAAAGGCATATGCATAGAGAGGCAACTGCTTGCAAGCAAGAAGTCTGTGTAACTGATTCCCTCTTCAATCTTCTGAAGGTGAAACTATTTTCAAAATGGTTACTATGCATTCAGATTTGTGCAGTTATCATTTGTACAGGACAGATGAGGCTGTAGAAATGGAAATGTACAGTGGAAAATTTCCAAAGCACCACAGGTGAACAGCAATCCTTGAGTTAATGTCACCAGATAGGAGGGTGTGGTTGTTGAAACCTTCATCCTGATTATTTGAGATTACTTTGGGTGGCTTCTGAATTGATGATGTTTTTGCTTTGTTTTTTAAGTTAAGTCACTCTGGCTCATATCAAATCAAAATGTCAAGTCTACATAATTTTTCTACAAATGTGCATAGGAAAATATTTTCTTTGTCTTTCTTTAGAATCAGATTTGGCCTAGCTGCTTATGGGTAGTCTTGCTGGATTTTTCCCTTCCATGACACCTCAAGATATGTGAATTTCTGTTTGTTATTCTCGAATGGAAAGACATAGGTTGAAGGATTTAGGCAAAATAAGAATATTTGGAATTTACATTCATTGGATTTGCACTGAAGGAAAAAGAGTGAAGAGAAGTTGGTTTCTTTTGGTATCCAGCTGTGTAAAGGAAATTCAAGCATTTGTTCCTTCCAGTTGTAGGAATAGTTTCCCCTTTGCTCAGAATATAATTCTTTCAAAGCTATTAACATGCTAGAAAGCTATGTAATAAAGAGGAAAATGCATTGAGCTACCCAGTATTTTTCTCTCTTAACTGCTTTGGGATTTACAATCATTATAGAATGAACCTTTTCTGCTTTCTTTGATTGTTGAATAGTATCAGTGTCTGTCCTCCTCTTAACACAGAGAAGTTTGGTCGTATATAAAAGGAGATGTTCTCTTTGGTGTGTAATGTCAGATTGTACTAGTTTGAAAACAAACCTGTGGGAGATTGCAAGTCAGAATTATAATTTAATAGAAAAAAAATTAAATAAATGAAATAGTACAAGGAAAAACACTGACAAAGTTGGATACAACCTGACACCCTGTTAGTCAGGGTGGTGGTAGCAGTCCAAGTAAAGTGGTTCTGTTGAAGTGGTGATCCTGTAGGAAAGTCTGGTCTCCACCTGAAAGTCCAATAGTAGCTCTCGTCCTCTGGGAATCCAGTAGGCAAGGCTGAACTGTGCAGTTCCAAGGCCCAGGTTATATTCAGTTGGGAATGCTTGGCTCCTCCCCCCTGGGCGGAGCATCTTACAATGGGATGAGGTAATTCCATGAGCCATGCAGTGAAGTCTTGATGGCCCATTAACAGAGATAGCACCCAGAGGGAGTTCCCAGGGGTGAGTCATGACAGGAGATAACGAACAGTGCCCCACCTGTTTTAACAGCTTGTGGAGATGGTAATAGAATATATCTTATATTGCAACCTAGGACACAGATTTACTTAACTTTTATATAACACACATTTTTGGAATGCTGAAGTGACAGGGAAGAAATATAGCCTCTCTCTGTTTCTAAGACTGATCTGCTGTTGTTTTCTGAGCTAGGTAGGCATTACATGCACAACAGCATGTATAGCTGATGTTCCAAATCCAGGTTTGTTTCATGGATTCAGTGCAACTTTTATTGCATAACAAGCAGAATTACTTCTTAACCTCCCTAAACTTAAGAAATGCATGGAGACAATGTTTCAGCTAATATATACCTCTGTCCAACTATTTGTAAAAAGTGAAAAGGTGCTTATGGTTAATCTAATGTTCACTGAAATAACTGTATTTCTGTAGTTTTTTAAAGACACAAAATCAAGACTACAAAACTGGATCCAGGTATCTGCTCAATAAAGGGAGGAGAAACAGATGTTAGAAGTTACATCAGAGTTTCAGTTATGGTCATTTTAAAGATTAGAATAGCTTCAGGCATTTCCTCTGCAGTATGGTCTGATCTTAAAACTGCTTTTCACATGTAGACCATCCCTTGTGTGTGATGCATATGTGAGGCGTGGCTGGAATGTTACTTTGCTTTGGTAGTTTAGGGGACAGAAGTGAAACGTTTGAGCAGGGAGTCAGAACTATCAAAAAGGCAAGGTTCTGGAAGCGTGAGATGAACTGGGAAAGCAGAGTTGACCGAGGAGGTGAAAGCACCAAAGCATTTCTTACAGGCCATTCAGGCAGGAAGTGTAGTTATTTTTCATCCGCAGCTAAACAGAAGTTTAGATGTGTAATGCCTGGAAGGTATATTTGCAGGAAATTGATGTTTTATACTTAGGTAACCTCGTGTGCTTTGCAAAAATTAATTTATGTTCTTGTGACACAGATGCAAGAGTAGCTATAATAGTGCTCTTGCTCCATGTCAAAAAATAGCCTTGCATCCTTAGCTACTCCATGAAAAAGTTCTGTAACTTCAGGGAACCTCAGTTTGGTTCTCTGTGTACAGATCTTTTTTCCACTTTGGCAGCAAAGCTGGTATTCTATTTGTAACACATGTTCTTTGAAATATTTGCATGATAAAATTATCTTAGTTTGTTTTTTTATTAACAAAAATCTCAGTTATTCCAGTAATCCACTTCAGTATGGGAGTAAACTGCTACTACATATCATGGGAATGAAATACAGTGCCAGATATCATGGGATCAGTGCCACACTGAGAAATTCTGCCTGAAAGTAGTCTCTCGGGTTAAAAGTACAGGCAATTTTCATCTTTCTGGGAGAGGGTGGGAGTGACAGATGCAGTCCCAAAGTAGGCAGAAGTAAGTCAGAAGAGTCTACCGCATGTCAGAGCCTTCCATAGGTAGACTGCTCTAGAACCGTTAGAAACATTCTGAGAATTTAGGAGCAAGAAGATGAACCTATTAAAACACACACAGTATGGGCAAGAAGATTAATTTTGTAATTCTCAAGAAGCCCATTGATTGCATTCATTCTGTTTCACTGCTTTCATTGCAAAGACGTATGTGTCTGGTTTTGTGTCTCTTTCTGTGTAGTATGACAACTGTCATACCTAGTTTTTATTCACTACTTCTCATCTGAGAGTTTTCAAATCTGTGTAGGGAAAGAAAGTAATATATCCTTTAGTTTACCAGTGAGAATTCAGTGGTTGAAATAAGTGGCATGGTTGCTGGAAGTTATACAAAAGTTTATTTTCAAAAATATGCAAAATATAATTTAGTTTTTTGACATCTTTTAGGTTAAAACTGTGGCTACCATAAAGAACACCAACACATTTAAGTGTAATGAAACAGAAATTACAAATTAGCAGTACACAATCATTATATGACATTTACAATGGTCTTTTATTGTGCTTTGAATTTTCAAGTCATGGCTGGAGTTACTTGGTCAACTAACAGACACTAGCAAAGGAAAAATGGAAACCTCTGTTTAATGTATACTTGCATTCTACTAATGATTTTTATTTAATTTCAGATTAATTGGCAGTGCATCCGTAGCACTTAAGGATCTTGTAGGTAACCAAAGCAGATCTTTTCCCTTCAAACTCACACCTCTACTAAATGAAAGGGGACAAGAAACTGGAGTGAGTGACTTACATTTTATTATTTTACTGTATTCTTGATTACAATACTCCTGCAACAGGTCTAATATCAATTTAATTCCTGGAAATTTCTAGCAAAAGCTCCAGACAGATGAAATTTGTAACCATATGTCCTAGTTTGAAGACAGGTGTCTGCTAAGGAAGGCAGGAGCCTCCCTTGGAATAGGAAATGTAATCCCCTTCCCTCCGAATTAGTATAATTTTGAAATTAAAAGGGGCTTTCAGGCAATGTTGTGGGAAAAGAAATAACAGTTCTTTACTAATATATATATATATATATATATATAT
>VZTJ01005785.1:32215-106288 GCA_013397795.1 Orthonyx spaldingii
AGGGATGGAGCCAGGGCTTCTTGTAGGTAAAAACCCCGAAGCTGCCGCAGGGGTCCGGCAGGGCTGGGCAGGGCAGGGCAGCCCGACTCCCAAGCCACGGCTGGCAGGGGCTGGCTCCGGGAGAGGCAGGCAGGCAGCAGGAGCCAGGGAAACTCCACAGTGGTGACAAGCAATGGCAGCTTCCCTCTCTTCTGAATGCCGAGAGGTAAAGAGCGAGCTACTGCTCCCCTTCCCTTTTCCCAGCCCAGCTGTCCCGAGATCTCTGCCTCCTTCAAGAGGGAAATGTCCAAATAAGGGAATAGCTACTTACAAGTTTTCTTACTCGACTGGTCTTTCTATTGTTTTTCCTAAGCACCCAGTCGTTATGGTGTCTTAGCAACGTATGGGCAAAAATTCCCTAAGATAAGAGAAACAAAAAGAAGGATTCCAAACCCCAACACCATACATTATATGTATATGTCTATACAATTTTGTTTTCTCTGTGTATATTACATATTTGTATACATGCGTTATAAATATTATGGGCCACAGAGTATACATGGAAATCAGCCTGATGTTGAAAAAATGCATTTTTCCAGTACCAGATGGAGTTCCCATATGCACCTTTTTTGCCATATTCTTTGTAACAGCTGCCGTTACATAGCTGTGTAATAGGACTGATTCTGGAAAGCACATGATCACGTACATGTTCACTGCCAGCTCTGTTCAGAAAGTTACACAAGAACTTGTTAAACTTGATTTAGCACATGTTGAGATTTAAATGGCTATTAGCTTAGTTATTAGTTAAGCAGGTTTTGGAACCTAGGACCCTACTGTGTTTGTGCAGTTTAGCTGTTAAGGCACTTCGTACTGCATTCTAGTACACTTCAATAATAAGAAACTCTAAGTGTAATTTCAGAATCTCATCAGCTGCAGTTTGATATAATGATTAGTTGGTCACAGGGTTGGGCTTTTTTTGCTGACTCCTCATGTTACTCTGGGAACTATGAATAATAAGGGTTTGTTCAATAATCCAAAACCACAGTCAAGCACAAAAAAGACAATTCTATAATTAGAATGGAAAATGACATCGTGTTTTTCTTCCAGGATGGAGAAATGAACAAGCAATTAGAAAGTTCGGATAGGAAATTTTACTTGTAGTTCAGACTTTTTAAGTTGTTGATGAGATGTGTTATTTCTCTCCTGCCTTTGTTTTTCTATCTGCAAATTTAGGATGTCACCTTATCTGCCATGAATATTGTGGTGCTAAATAAATTAAGATTTGTAGGACATTTCACATGCTTGTATTGTGACAGATTTTTCTAAATGTAAACATAGTGACTCCATTTGTTAGATACTATTTTAGAACATAGTCCATTAGCTGCAAATTGTGTAATCTTTGGTTTTTGTATGTATCTATAGGTAATAATAGTTTATTAATTTACTAGTAGCTGAAACTTTATAAAACTTTTGTGCCCATGAGTAGTTAACTGTTCATGTACAGTGTTAGAACAACTTACTGCTTTAAATCAACTGTTGTGAATATTATGGGAATATTGCATAAAAAACTGTATTTCTCTATAGGCAACAATTGATTTGGTAGTAGGATATGAGCCACCAGCTGGACCTGCAAATCCAACTGATCCAGGAGGGACCAGTGCACAGGAAGGTATTTCAATCTTTTCTCAGAACATTATTGTTAAAATAATCTTGACGCTGTTTAAGGTAAGGCAAGAGAGTGATTCAGCATCACTGTTCATCAGAAGCAAGCATGTCAAGACTGCCAGATACAGATTTTAAAGAAATTAAGGATGATTCTGAAGCTAAGAAGAAAATTGACATTTCCTGACATAAGTTGGATTTTAGCATCCTTTTCTCTGTTTGCTTAAAAACTTTTCAAAATGGCTTTTGTTTAGGAAAGAAAGGTTTTTGAATGCTCAAGGAAACAGCAATTATCTGCTGCAATTCTAGGGCTGACCAAAAAGGAGTCCCATCTGTTACTTTCAATGTCAGGGAGCTTTGTGAAAAAAATTTCTTGAGTAATTAAAGCTCTTTTTCCTCATAGAATAATTAAGTTTTGGAAGGCACTGTTTTATGTTAGGTTGATATTTGACTAGCTGATGAAATACTGTGATCAGCAGAGACTATTCTTTGGTCTTTCTATACATCACATTAACCGGGCTTTTGCTGAATTTCTGAGATCTTTTAGTTTTCCAGACTCTTAAAAGAACTGTGAAATAAGATGCTTTTGCAGCTGATGGGCAAGTAATAAGCCTAATATTAAGGCTGTCTTTGTGCAGAAAGAAGAAAGTTTAATAAATATTATGTGTTTGGAGAGAAGTAAATCAGTTTGATCATTATTTGCTGATAGATAATAATGTAATAAGGAAAAAATTGAAATCAGGAGTCTTCTGGAGGGAAATTTTGGTTGCACTTACTTCTCTCAGAGGTGTTCTTGGAGAGTGGAAGGATAAGTAACATAAACACAAAAGGTGTGAATTACTACACTTCAAAATAATTTTATAGAAATGGGAACTTGAAGGCTAAAAATGCAAATTCACTTTTGTAAGATTATTTTGATAGCTTTTAAAAAGGTTTTGAATAATATAGAGATAAAATTTAAAAATGGCAGTTTTTTAGCTAGTATCCAGGAACTGCATGAAAATTACTTCAGTGTGAATTATCAAACATACCTTATTGTAAATATGTATTTCCCATGAAATGAAATCATTTTCCCAACTGAATAGCTACAGTTCAATTTCAGAAATTAAAAGTTAATTGCTAGGGTATGTAATCAATTAGCTGCATGGATCCATCCAGGCAAATGCATTTTGAGAGATGTTAGCAAGGTGGGTGGGGTCTTCTGCTTATAAAATTCATGATATGTCAGTCTCTCTGGTTTTATACATCTCTTACAAGTACCATGAAGAACTTTGTTACACAAAGTGATCATCAGTCTGTAATTCATAAAGGTAATATGTATTCTGTTAATGCCAACCACCAGAGACACAGCTCATTCTTCCTCTAACTTTTCCCATAGTCACTGTCCACTTAAGAAGAGCTGGAAACACAAGGGAATGACCACTTTTGTGGTCTAGATATTTATGGATCCTATTTTGCAATACTGGAATCTCTGAGTATGATTCAGTATTGTAGTGTCATGTGGTTGTAGAACACAGAGGTGTGCTGATTTCAGAACTGTTACAAGAGGTTTACTAAAAAACTTACTCCACACTTAAATGTTGTGGAGAAGGATTCAGAGTTTTATTTTGGATGGCAGACCCTAAATGCATTCATGTATTCAAGATTCTGAACTAAAAATCAATGCTGTGCTACAGCCTAGTCTTGCTGAGGGGAAACAGCAATGTTTATTCAACTGGAATAAAATTAATCCCTTGTGGTATATTGTGAACTAGTCGGGGGATGATTACAGCTGAACTTTGCGCCATTTGGTTGATTAAAAAAAAGTGTATGGGAATTGTATTAGACACCCTGCATCCAGAATTGGGACTGATCTAGAGTTAGTTTGGTTAGGATATAAACTTGTTCTTAAGCAGGCTGAAACAACTAGCTTTCAGAAGGAGTTGGAAGCATGTAGTTGGCAAAAAAATTGTTGAATGTGAGCTAATAATAGAAATCTAGCGGAACTCTTGGATATCAGACGCTTACTCCTGTAACTTTAACATCAAGGTCTGCTATTTGTTTATTAATTGCACTGTTTTGTTGCTGTATGAGATGGAGAAGATGATGGAGTTTACGAGGATGGGTTGGATGGTCCAGTTGGTGGTATCACACCAACAGTTCCAAGTGGCACAAAGGAAGCCCAGCTAGCTAAACGCATCACCAAAGGAAAGAAAACACGGAGAATCCTTTCTAACAAACCACAAGATTTTCAGGTAATAGATTTATTAAATATTGCATCTTCCCTTTTTCTGCTGAGCATGACGCTGCTCCTTTTACATAGCCCAAGCATAATTTAATGTCAGCTTTTCTGATGTACCATAGAGATAATTAGTCTCTTCATTTGAAAGCCGGTATTTCAAAAGTAATCTTCAAATGTGCCTGTTACTGAGATGTCTGATTTTGGACAGTTCTTACTGAAATAGGGGTGACCTTTATTTTCCGTATAGTTGTCTAGATTTCAGACTACTATAGCAGCTTTAAAAATAATAGTAAAGGCAAGTGAAAGAACCCTAGTGAAATAATTAACCCTAACTTGTCTTGTAAAATTCAAGTAAAATTACAGTTACTGTCATAATTAAGCTTGAAAAGTCTGTTTCATGTCTGTCAGCTACTTCAGGCGTTGGCTAACATTTTTGGTGGTATAACAAGGAATTGTTATCATCAGGATCATAAATAATATAGAGAATGAATTGATACAAATATCTGGGGTTTTTTTTTCAGATTCGTGTTAGAATCATTGAAGGTCGTCAGTTGCCTGGAAATAACATAAAACCAGTAGTCAAAGTTCATGTTTGTGGTCAGACACATCGGACAAGAATCAAAAGAGGAAATAATCCATTTTATGATGAAGTAAGTGGTGTAAGAACACTCTAGTTAAAATGTTGAGGCTATCAAATGTAGAAAAATAGTTAATACATCTTTCATTATGATCAATTCATAAGAACTTGCTAATATTTATGGGTAATTATGGCTAACATGCGTTTTGCCATTTCCACTCCCTTTCTTTATGTATTCACATCACTGAACACATCTCTGTCACCGACACTCTTAGCAGATAAAACCATCTACAAAGAAGTCAAACCTCGTATGAGACATACAGAACATGATCTTTGGTGCAGTTGGCCATGTGACAGAATCACTTTGAATGGTTATGTGCTGGTTATAAAAATCACAGAAAAATTAGTTGGAAATCATTGTAGACATCTATGGCGTGTGCAAACGAGTGCTCCATGCAATGCCTTGAGTCAACAGGACTGCCACAGAATCTGGAAATGTCATTGCCTTGCTACCCATGATTTGTAAAAGAACAGCTAGATTTCTCTGTCCAGGCAGAGGGTCTGTACATCAAACACAGTGAAATACAGGAGAGAATTCAAAGCCACATAAGGGACACAAGAATGATCCCATAGCTGGAAGACTAATGTTGCAAAACTTAATAGAGAAAATGCTGAGGATAACTCTCATTATCCAGGCATGTGTGGAAAATTCAGAAGGTTTTTTGACTGTGTGGCAAGCATGTCTAACGCACATAGGCAAGACCAAGGAAACTATAAAGCTTTGAAACTTGAACTAAGCTGTAGGTAGCAGTCAATATTCATGAAGCCATGGAAAAAATAGGAAGGGCAGAAAGTCAGTTGCAGCTTATATTGAAAAAATTCCTTGGCAATCTCAGTATCCATAGTAGTCTAAAACTGGAATAGGATGTTTACATACCCTTCCATTTTGTTGTATAAAATACTCAGTGGAATATAGCTGGAATCAATGACCAAACCTATAGAGGCATGATCTATTATGAAAACAAGCTAATAAAGAGTATATTTATATTCATGCTATCAAACTATCAGATTTATTCCTGTGGTCTTGAATTTCAAAAATTCAAATCATTGCAATCAACCACTAACCCTAAACAAGACCTTTTTGACAACAGAGGTGGTTAGACCAGGATTTAATGTCCTGGAAAATGAACAATGTTTATAGTTTCTGAAGTTGTTCCCCTGAGAAACATAAGAGGTGCAGAGCAAGGAGCAAAGGGCAGTGCTGAAAGTCTGCTGCACAGTTATGCTGACTGCATTTGTTCAAATGGAAATTGAGACTGTCTTTTCTATTTTGTACTGAGTCCATTTAAATTCAGTTTTTCATTCTGCACTAAATTACCCCACCTCCAGCAAGGAGGTGGGGTAAAGGTACTGTATCAGGCATGCTTCACATGCCTCTTAAAATAATGTTTTTGCATTTTATGTTCAGGTAATATGTGTTTGTCATTTTAAGACAGGGGTTTTTTGTTTGTTTTTACCTTGACAGATATTTTTCTACAATGTCCACATGACTCCTTTAGAGTTGCTTGATGAAACAGTTAGCATTCGGGTAAGAAAAACCAGCGCATATTCAAAAGGCTGCTGGATACCTGTAGCATCCTCTGGCCATTTAACCAGGTTGTTTAGGAACATTCCTGTTTCATGCTGCTGTCTTTTTAGGTATATGATTCTCACTCTCTACGAGCAGACTGTCTAATGGGTGAATTTAAGGTGAGTATGAAGTAACCTCTTGTTATCTTGACTAAATTAAATAAAATGGGACAAAATCTTTAAGTACTGGTTTTAAATGTTTAAATTTATACTTCTTTTTCACGGGGCCAAAAAATTACCTGAAGACGTCTTGCTTCTCAAGCTAGAGACCATTTGCTCAAAGCACTTCTAAGCAGGTTTTTTTATTTGAGTAGAAGATTATTGTTAAAGAAAATTGTGTGGTTTATAGACCAAGGTCTCTAATTTGCATCCAGGTAACTCTTTCTTTTTTTGTAGGTCAGGTGATTATTTGATATGAGGTGAGGTTTGAAGAGATAATTTTATTAGGTAGCTAATAGGCAGAATAGTGATATGTATCGTGGCATAAAGATAACGCATTCTCAAATGATGTGGAGTGGCGTTCCTTTGGTCAGAAGCTAAGTAAAAGAGATGGTGGAAAATTCTCTTAGCTAAAGTAGTTTCTGTGGTTTTGATGATATTAGTGAGATTGTCTTTGTTTGGGTTTTTTATGGTCAACACTGGGAAGTAGACATCTGCCTGCCAAGAATTCCCATGGCAACTGTAATGGCTACTGGAATCCACTATTACAACACTTCCAGTATCAGCGTTAGCTGTGTTTTCTGCTTGCTTATTTGGTGCTACAGAAATTCAATAGCTCTCTAGACCACCTTTTTACAAAAATATGCAAAGGGGGAAGAGTACTCTTTTCTAAATGAAACACTTTCTGCCACAAAGCTGGTTGCTCTTTGCTTCTCACTGCTTATTTTCTTTGTGATTTCTGGTAATTCAGTCAGTGATATATTGTTCTGTGGAAGATTGATCATTCACTAAGCAGGTAACAGCATGTCACTCAGCTACTTTCTGTTCCCGCAGGCACACATTCCAAGAAAAAACTGCAAGGGTAATTCTGTCTAGAAAATCACCCTTTCAGACTTTACATGCAAGGAATACTAGCCCCAACTGCCCTGAGCAAACATACTTACATTCCTGAACATGTTTGAAATCTGATACAATGAATACAGTCATAGCACATGTACAATCTTGTCCAGATTTGACACAGTAGAGGAAAGAAATGGTCATAATAAAGAAAAGGAAATGATTCATTAAAAAAACCCCAAGTTTCCGTTCTGGAACTGAAGGATGAGATGTTGAGCAGGAAGTGGAAACAAAAGTGTTCTAAAAACCCCGTCTGAACATAAAATATTGGGTGAGCGTAGGGAATTCAAAAAGCAGTAAGCCAGCCCCATCTTGTGTCTCTAGTAAATGAAGAAGCTGGGGATCCAAGAAAAGAAGAAAATAATGACATGTGTTAGTTCTTATACATCTTTTCTTGCATTTTCTTCTTGGCTGCTCTATCCATTCAAAATCCCTGATTTTTCAGTGTAAGCTATTTTCTCTTTCTCCCCCTAGTGATATTCTATGTAAACTGTCTTCTGTTTGTGACAAGAGAACAATGTAATACTGCCCATGAAAAACATGGGGGGAGTTGCCCAATCATTTTTCTGTTTTGGGATTTCTTCAGTGGTAATGCCTTTGATCTTTATTTCAGATTGACATTGGCTATGTTTATGATGAGCCTGGTAAGTAATAGGTACTTCAGAACTTCTTTCCTTGAAACTGCAAGTTGAAACATTTAATTAAATTTCTATAATAAAAGAAGAAACTTAATGTAAATTATTTAAGTTTGTTGCTTTAAGTATTAACTGCAACAAATCCAACAATATATAATGCTTCTCAGTGAATTCACAATGAAGTACAAGCCCCCTTTTTTATCAAAGACCTAAAATTTGAAAAATAATGCAGAACTATTTGATAACTATGTCCCTGAATTAGTATGCCAAAATAGTTTAACACTAGATTTCTTGTTTTGGATGGCACTATTGAGACCTGTCTAGGGCAGAATAATTTTGTTAAATAATTGGGGCAATTTAGGGTAAAGCATACTTTTGAAATAACTGACTGCTTATATATGTCTGCCATTTTGTAACGGATATTACTGGGGCTGTTGGTGATGTTTGTTTTATTTCAGGCCATGCAGTCATGAGAAAATGGCTTTTGCTGAGTGATCCTGAAGATACAAATTCAGGAGCCAAAGGCTATATGAAAGTCAGCATGTTTGTCCTGGGAACTGGAGATGAGCCACCAGTAAGTTTAATTTGAATGTTTTTCTTCCCCTCTCCACTCCATGGATTTTTATTTATGTCCCCCCAACATTTTTTTAATACTGTATAGTTTGTTCTGTGAGCAGTACTTATAAGTAAGATGGAATTTACAAGTGGTTTCAAGGGCATCCTGTACTAAGTGGCTACCTCAAAGCTTGTTCTGTTATTCTGCTAAATTAAGCAATCACTACCATTTGTGGATACTCCTTCACATACTGGAAGTAGGAATGTGTTTGCTTGGTTTTACATGCAAGGTAATATGTAATTCTCCTTAGCATAGCTAAGCAGGCAGAGTAACACTGATACCAGTTCCAGGACTAAGTGAGGAATGTCTTCACTACTACATAATGTAGACAACCCCTGGAGAAATCAGAGTACCAGAAAGCTCCAAATTTTTCCTGATGAAAATCAGATGCCTCAATAATTATGCGTCAGGCACAAGTAATTTGATGCATATGAAAGCAGGAGATAGTTTTAACAATTCAATCCATCACTGTCTGCTGTTCTGTCAAGGTGAAAACAGGCATTTTGTTCTTGTAATGCTTTTCTTACCTGACCATTGCCTGTAGTTTAAGTTCTGCTTTTCTTCCTGTCTGGTATTTTTGTGTACTGGTACTCCCTAGTTAAATATAATGTGGTCCCCAGAACCATGACAGATTTCCTTTTAGTTCCATATTAACTGTTCCTCTCTGCTATCCTCATGATTCCTGAAATCACAAGGATATGTCTAGTTATTTGTGGTGTGTTTATTTTTAAATGAGGAAGCAGTAGGTTCTGGTAAATTACATCAGACTTGTAAGCCTTTTCTAATTGTTGTAAGATGCCTTATCTTGAGATGAGTATGAAATTTGCGTGAAGTTGGCATTGCACATATGCCAAAATCATCATTGTCTGATGATGATGATTTTGAAAGTGTGGTTATAATGGACTCCTGCAATTGAGTACTTCAGAGATAAAACTGAAAGTAAAATAGTTTAATTAGAATTGCATTTTTGCGGCTTGATAATGTGATACAGTCTCATTCTTCCTAATGAAACTGACAACTGTCTTCTGCATAAAGAATATTGTGGGCACCAGTTTAACTAATCACCTTAATTCTAATTCTGTACATTGCCCTGTCTTTCTTGTCTGCAACTCTATCTCCCAACAGGTTGAGAAAAGGGAGAGAGATAATGAAGGTGATGATGTGGAGAGCAATCTTCTATTACCTGCTGGGATTGCACTTCGATGGGTCACTTTCCTTCTCAAAATCTACAGAGCTGAGGACATTCCACAAAGTATGTAACTTCTCCCTTCTTGTCCACTGGTGTTTGATTACCGTTAGAAATAGTTATTTGTGTCAGCTGTTCAGAATAGGATACAGGTGACTTTTTATCCCTTACTAGCATATTTTCTCTCCTATATCTGTGCCAACAAATGGCAACGTCTTCAAATACATGTATAATGTTTTTCAAATACCGTGATGCCTTTAAATTCAGGAGAACACCAGCAGTTCTTATGATGTTTGAAAAATCTACATTCTTAAAGTTGCTCCTAAGCCAAAATTCTCGATTTTTACCTCCAACACTCTTCAGAATTTTATCACATTAAACTTTACCCTTCCTTGGTCTGTAAGCTGGTTGCTTATGGTAAGACTGCAATGGAACAATTTATTATTTAGGAATAATAATAATAATAATACACATTCATTTAATC
Source organism: Orthonyx spaldingii (assembly GCA_013397795.1). Classification (NCBI taxonomy): domain Eukaryota; kingdom Metazoa; phylum Chordata; class Aves; order Passeriformes; family Orthonychidae; genus Orthonyx; species Orthonyx spaldingii. The sequence continues at coordinate 42,261 of VZTJ01005785.1, forward strand.
TTTGACACCTCTCCAGTGGATGATGCTTTTGCACAGACTGTCAAGGAAATATTTGGAGGAGAAGCAGACAAGAAAAACCTGGTAGATCCATTTGTAGAAGTTTCTTTTGCTGGGAAAAAGGTAATTTAGTAAATATCTGAACCTTTGTAGTCTAACTGTAGTCCTGAGAACAGATTTCATATGCCAATATGAATTTTTAAGTTTACTGGAATTATGGAAATTTAAAAAAAAAAGAAAATTAATAAAGTTCACTTTGTAAAATGACGAACTTCAAGGTACAATAGAAAGGGTGTAAAACTGATGACTAATGAAAGGAATGTATGACTAAAGGTTAGAACTGATATATGCCAGATTGCTTGCCTACCGGTTGTTCCTGGTTGCTTTTGGTAATTGATGATACAGATCTTTCTGCACAGATTAACAGCATTTGTACATTTAAATAGCAATGTGTTCCTTAGAATGCCAGATTTGATCTGGAGCGCAATTGCACAACTTATATTCATTACTAGTCATTTTTTTTGACAGTCATTTACTATACTATGTAGTCATGTTGCCATACCCAGTAGTGTAAAAGATCTTTAAAAGCATGACTAGAATATAATGCAGCCTCTCCCATATGATATATTCTTCATCTACTCTAAAATCTGCATAAAGAAAGCTGGAATCAAGTAATTCCCTCATCTCATTTTGCTGCTGTGATAAAAGCACGTTAAATTGTGACTTGTGGAAATAACAAGCTTTAATAATTTCATTTAATTGTAGCTAGTAAAATAAAAAGTAGGGTAACTCCAATCTCATGTTTAAACACTGTTTCAATATTTTCTTTTCCTCTAAAAGTCGTTATTGCTGCATATGCAGATTACTCTAACAGTAGTTATCAATGAAAAACTCACTGAGCGTCAATGGCTCATTGCAGCATTAATCCAGGATTCATTGACTACTACCCCTAATTTTTCCAATCAGATAATGCTGTGTCCTAAATCATAGCTAGTAAATACTTTTTTGTCTGTTTATCTTTGATGCATTGTATATTTAATTTCATTTTTGGCAGGTGTGCACAAATATAATTGAGAAAAATGCTAATCCAGAATGGAATCAAATTATTTATCTTCAAATCAAGGTCAGTTTTTTTACCCTTGTTTCTGTAGTAAACAGCCATTCTTTTGGAACTCAGGGCATTAACATTACAGAGGTGAAAGAAGTAATGAGTTATTTTACTTTCATTACTTTTTTTTTTTTCAGTTTCCCTCAATGTGTGAGAAAATAAAACTTTCAGTTGTTGACTGGTGAGTTATGACTTTTAATCAAATTGCTTAAGAAGGTAAATGATAATAAGTACAAAAAAGTCTGGTTCTATAGATGTCAGGTATTTTTACAGTACATGGGAATATTTATGCAAGTGTTTAAATACCTTTACGGTTTCTTTACAAGAGATCTGATTAGTGTAACATGAGATTATTTTTAATTGTGTGCAGTGAGAACTGAGCACTGTCACTGTTTAATGGTACGGTAAAAGATGTCTTATTCATGGTCTACAGCCCACTTTTGTAACTAGCGATTACTGTGTTTGTTAGTAATATTGAAGCATTTCAGGTGATAGAAAATGTGTGTACTAGTAGTTTGCTTCTGTATATGATGACTAACATTATATTTAAATAAAATCTTTCTCTTTTTTTCTTCTTTGTAGGGATCGTCTTACAAAAAATGATGTAGTCGGAACAACATATTTAAGTCTCTCAAAAATTGCTTCTTCTGGAGGAGAGATTGAAGGTAATTGATTGAGCAGTGTATAACACACTGTCTTGTGTTACAAAGAATGGCAAAGATCAGTGTTCTTAGAAAGTATATTTATCTGTAGTTCCTCAGTTCTGGCAAAAGGATTATCTGTTTCTGAGGTTTTCCAAACAATGCTCCTAGAAAACATTGTATGGGACTTTTCAAAGTATATTATTAAGATTTTAATGACTGAACCACATAATCATGGAAATAGCAGTAATTCAAGATTTGGTGTTCTGTTTTATATGTGTGTGTGTGTGTATATATATATATATAAGTAATTTAACGAACTAAGTAAATTTGTGAGTACTTTCCCAAATTCAGAAAACTATGTGATATCACAATCTACCATGTGTAAGATATGCAAATTTACTTAGGTGCTTAATAAGACATTCAATTTCAAGACAATCTGGAGTCACTGCTTCAGAACCACTTCTTCTTTGGACACTGGTAAACAAGATTTCTTTTGCTACCTTATAAGAGTATCTGTTCTATCGCTGAGAAGAGAACCTAAAAGCTGTGGAATGTTCCTGAGGAGTTAGCCTAAAGGAACTATCTAGAACCACATATTCATTTCGTAGACACTGCTAGGCTGCTTTCAGATGCTGGGAGAACTTGGGTCAGTCTCTGCTCTGATCATAGCTTACTAGAAGCAGGCACTGTATCTCATTGCATGAGTGTTCCATATTCCTACTTAGGAGCCCTGATTTTGATTGCACTGCTATGATTGCAGACAATTGATTTATGTGCTTCAATCAGTAGAGATGGCTGGATACGTAATTTCATGCAGCTAAAACCCAAAACTGATTAACTGCAAGAAAACAAGTTAGGCAAGATATGAGGTGCCTAATATATTGTTCCCGTTGGAAAATAGCTTTGTAATAAAACTCTTCTTTGCAATATTATAGGAAATACTTTTTGTGCCAATATTTTGGAAAATATTGGAAAAAAATCTTGTTTCATTTATATGCAAATATAATCTTGTGATTATTGATTATTTCTTTGTGATCTATATCTCTAATCACCTCTTTTCATAGCTAGAGCTTTCATACAATTGAGCCAGTTCCCAGACTAGGATTCTGTGTTATCTTGCCAGAAAAAATACTTTATCTTTTTAATGAATGTAATTGGCATACTTGTTATCCATATAGAATTATAAATCTCAAGGTTAAACAGGCTTAACATGTACTTATCTGTCTGTGTATACTAGTTTGAAGGGCACTGTCTCAAAACTATTTTCACCATAGTTGCAATAAGAATATAAATTACTAATTTTTTCTGTTGCGTTTATAAAATCTACGTGACATGTGCTTGCCTGAGACAGACTAATTTGTCCTTAAGGTGGTGACTATAGCAGTGTTTAAAAACAAAGTCAGTGACTCTAATCCTATAGTGACTTGAGGCAAGAATTGTATGGAACTGTATTTTCAGTCACATAAAAGCTTAAAACGTGGTCCTCTTAGAAGGACTGCTGTTGAAGTAAGACTTCACGCAAACAGTCATTTTATACATCCCATGGACAGCCGGAAGCAAAAGAAAAAGGCAATGGGAAAGCCAAGACAGAACAGTTGAGCTGTTGGGGAAAATTCAGCTCTGGAGAGATCATTTATACTCCCCATATGAGTGTTTATCTTGAACTGCAGCTGAGTCACAGTGCATTTACACTTCAAATCTAGGCACTTAATAACTGTGGAGAGTAATTTGTATTCTTTCTCTGCTGAGGAACTGACATTGGAATAGCCATTTCTATTATCTTTAGTGCTGTGCCTGAAGTTTGTTCTGGCTTCTAAAGGATTGTGAAACTGAACTAGTCTATAGTCCTCAGTAAATGTAAATGTAGATACCCTAGTGGGCCTTCAAATGTAGTGGGAATCTTAAAATGTTCTTAAGATTTTAAAAGTCGTCTTAAAAATAAATCTGTGTTTTCTGTGAAGGAGAATTGTACAAAGCTGAAAAAGAAGCATCAAAACAAGATATTTTGTCAAATATATACTGGTTTTTTGCCTTTGGAATTTATACAGGAAGAGTCTATTAACCAGGAAGCAAAATTCTAGCCCACATGAACTTTATTTTTTCTCAGGCCTTCAACTTTATTTTAAAAGGAGTTTGCATTGCTATGTGTGTTTTTAAAAAATGCTATTGTCACTTGTCATGTAACTACTTCTCTTTTCATAATATAGATTTTTCGTCTTCGGGAACAGGGGCTTCATCATATGAAGGTTTATATCTTCACCTGTTACTGATTTTGTGTTCCATTGCCCAAACTGAAGAGTATTGCCTGAGATACTCCATCAGTATCATTAAAATAGTTTTTAATAATTGTTTGTCTAAAAGATTTCACCATGTTGATTAAGGAGTATCAAACATAACTGACTCTATATACCAGTTTTGGCACTGGAATTGATTTGAAAATATTTCTGTTTGGCTGGTGCTTCAAGCTGTGTATTAGAGACGAGCATGTAGTTGCTTCAATTACAAAGTGCTTAGCCTAACACTGGCTTGAAATCGTTAACTTGACTATGAGATCACAGGTATATTTACACCTGCAGAGCCCTGCAAAAGTAAATAACTGCCTAAAATAATTACTGTCTGGTTTGCTTATGCTTAGCAAGCTATATAAACAAAATCTGGAAAATAAAATCTGATTCTGCTACTACCTGGAGAGGTGACTTTTTTCATAACTGTCTAGGTTGGCATCCAGTTTTGAAAGACTTTATGGTAAATATTTAAATAGTAAGAAATAAATACAAGTGGAGTGCAGTTGAAAGGTAACCAACATTCATCCACACAATACTTCATTTACTATCTTCCTTTCTTAATAAAGTACTATTAAGTTAAAGGCTGAAGTAATTTCTCAGAGTCACTTTCTGTTATACATGATCATTAGCCTTCTAAAAGTAAACAATTGAATTTTAAATTTAAAAAAATAGAGAAGAAATTCTTTTTATTCCAGTTTTGGGAGGGGTTTTTTCTTGTCTATATGTTTTTAAATTTATATTCTGTTTAATTTATTAGCATCAGTAAGTAGTGAATGTATTAATTTAACACATATCGTTACATTAAATCTAGTCATACTGAGATCTGATATGAGCAGTTCAGTGTTAGAACTTTTTAAAAATTGGACAAAATTATTCCAACAATTTTTTTTCATTCAAATTTTGAACTACTTCTGATTCAGATGTAGGAATGTGAAAGTATCCAAGTGCAAAATAGAGACCTGCAAATCTTTATTGTATATTATGCAGATTATGTATGACTTTGTGTTGACAGGAAATTACATCAAGACATCACATTCACTTTTACTGTCCACTCGTGTCACTCAGTAGTGGCATAGACACACAAGGCATAACCCTTCATTGTCACTGTCTTACCTCTGCCTTCTTTTCCTGTGAGAAATAAGTGCAGCCCTCTCTGTGCTGCAGATCACTCCAGGCAATTTCAGTTGCAAGGTTAAGGACCTGTTTATCATCTTTTCTTTTTCTCCTAGAGTGTGCATCTTTTCTGTGGCTGTTTAGCTTGATCATTTGCATTTAAGTGATTGCAAATGTTGTTTTATTTAGTTTCATTTTTTTCTAGAAAACATGTATTCTGCTAGCATAAGAGCATATTACCCATGCACAAAAATTAAAACCATGTATTTGGAGTGGGACATAAATTCTTTTTATTCTGTGGGACTTTTGCTGCATGAAGTATTATTTAGTATAAGTGTTGTACAATGAAGAAGGAAGTTAGGTACAAGTACAGTCAGTGGTATAATTGTTTTAAATTCATATGGTATATCCAGAGAATAAAGTGTACCTATATTACTAATACCTAACTAATATCTAACATTTCTTCTAATGGATTTGACAGTAATGTTAATTTTTTTTTCCGGCTCAGTATGGTAATTAACAAAGATATAATGGTAATGTCTTCTGTTAGTAAACTCTGGAGAAACCGAAGTTGGCTTTTTGCCAACATTTGGGCCTTGCTACCTAAACTTTTATGGAAGTCCAAGAGAATACACTGGATTCCCAGACCCATATGATGAATTAAACTTTGGAAAGGTAAGTTTCTTTATTAATTGTTTTTCTTAAAAGAATTAACTCAATTCTTTTTAATCAATAAATTAATTCATTTTAATGGTTTTTTGTTTCACATTACACACCTCTTGCTCTTTCTTTTTGAATAATATTTAAGATTAATAAGGAAGTATGATAGTATTTTTCATTCCTATCTGTTTTCTTTTTGAAGGAGCAGGAGTGGTTTTAATGATTTTCACTAACTGCATAAATGTTTGCATAAATACGTTTTTCACTTCTAGTATTAAATAAAGCCAACTGCTGTATTTCGCTTGTTCCAATATGTACATCCATGCCTTTGCAGGAGATTTGAGAACACTTCAGTGAAGCCACAATCATGTACAGCTAAAGAAAATATATACTACTGTAGAGCAAATACATAAAATTGGATTTGATATATGTTTATATTACAGGGAGAAGGAGTTGCTTATAGAGGGAGAATTCTGGTTGAGCTATCTACAATATCTGAAAGCAAGCCTGTTAATAAAAAATTAGAAATGATTCCTAATGATGACTTACTAGTTGTTGAGGTAAATCCTTGTTTTATTGTCACTGTCGGTAGTGGAGATGTGCCTTGGCTGGTTGTTTTTAGAGAGTGATCTAACTCACTTAAATCAAAACAATAGAGTTCAATCTTCAAGTTAGGAGAGGTGGTTACTGGTGGTTGAGGAGCAGTGCCTACAAAAATGTTGTGCCCTTGTAGCAAGAAGTGTTAATTTAAAACATTTTATTATATCAAATACGGTAATTTATTATATATGTTGTGCTTTTTGGTTTCTTCTCAGAAAATAGTAAAAATATTGAAGTTATTATTTCCATTGAGAAATTGCTCTTGTTTTCTATAATTGTGGATCCAGTTTTGAGATACAACTGAAAAGGTTGTTTTTGTAGAAGTACCAGCGCAGACGGAAGTTCTGCTTGGCTGCTGTGTTTCATTCTGCTACAATGCTGCAAGACACGGGAGAGCCCATCCAGTTCGAAGTCAGCATTGGCAACTACGGCAACAAGTTTGACACCACCTGTAAACCTCTGGCATCCACGACTCAGTACAGTCGTGCTGTTTTTGATGGTGAGGATACTCTGATTTGGGGATGAAATACTCTAAAATTGTCTTTTTGAGGTGCTATTTATAGCTTTGGAGTGTCAGCCCAAACTGCACTGAACACTTCCTGAAAATGTGTCAGAAAAGAGCGTTTAGCTCTTCACAGCTTTTGAGATGAAGTTGCATTTATGAAATACATGCTGCAAGGCCTAATAAGGATATTAATGAAATTTTGAGAGAATTCAGTGAAATCTTTTGACCATGTACTAGATACAAAACAAAATTTGCAACGAAAAGAAATTGCATTATTTTAGAGGTATCTAGGGATTAAATAGGGAAAACACCCTTTGAATATCTGATTTAGAATAAAATAATAGCTTCTTTTTAAACCATATGTCTCTCAGGCTAGGAAAAAACCAAACTAGTTAGATCACAGGAACATATATTTTGGTTATAATTTTTTTTATTAACTGCAAAGAGTAGTTCTTTTTTTTCCTGTGTGTTAAATGAAATAATAAGATTTATTCTGGAAAATGATTATTTGAATACTTTATTGCAAAGATGGACTTACGTTAATGTGCCATCTACCTCAATAAGGTATGGGAAAGAATAATGAACATGTTAACAGCTAATTTATTTTTAAAAATCTGTTGGATTTTGAAACAATTTGAAACAATTTGAAGTGAAAGTTTGCCATTCAAAAGCTGCTACAGTGCCTTGAAAATATAAATCCCTTGATGAATTTGGAGTACCTTGTATGTTCTTAATGATTTGTAGTACATAAATGAAATATAGCAAAAGTGTACAGTATGTATTCCTGCCATGAATTCTAAACCTTACATACAAATGTTTCACACTAGGTAATTATTATTACTACTTGCCATGGGCAAACACAAAGCCAGTTGTAACACTGACTTCTTTTTGGGAGGACATAAGTCATAGACTAGACCCTGTGAATGTAATCCTAAACATGGCTGAAAGACTGGTAAGACATTTAAAATATTTCTTTTGCTGATCGGCTTTTCATTTTTACTCTTTTTATTTAGAGGTGTAATCAAAAAGTGACATTTTGAGCAAATTATAGAAACGCTGTGGTACTTTCTCTCCTTTTTTCTTAGTGAAAATTAAAAGTAGCTTAGTGTAACAAATGGCTGTGTTAATCATAGGCCTGTATTTTAGCAAGGCTCAATACAGTCCTTGAATCCACAGGGAATTCCCACAGGTGTGGTGTTGGTTAGGGGCATGTTAAGTCTGTGAAACTATTATTTGCATGTTTTGTTAAATACAGTGGGGAAGACCATCAGAGTAGTTCTGTTAAATACAAATTAAGTTTAAACATCTGAGTCTTTTTTTGGTTTGGCCTTTACACAGACAAATAAGATCAAAATCTTGAAACTCCTACTGACCATAAATCACAATGGAAGGTTATAAGTGCAAATTCTTTTCTTTTAAATTCCTCAGCAATCCAACTTAGCTACCTTAAAATCAGGAATGCAGGCTAAAATGTCTGAAAACCGATTAGCTGAGATGTGGTTGAAGCTAATTGATGAACTTACAGAAGATATAAGGTAAATGAACTTTTTTCATCTCTAATGTTATCATTCTAGACCTGCTCAGAATCTTCACTATTGCCTCTGCTAAGTCAGAAAACAAATTTTGAGGACTATAAAACTGACTAACCCCATGAATTGACCTAAGAACTGAAATTCCAAAAGCCTCCGAAAGTAGTAAAACATCATGGATATTGCGAATGAAATAGTCCAGCTGGTTGTGTAATTCTCCTTTATCTCAGGATGGTTTTATTACTGACAGTGATAAAACAAAACAGTATCTCTTGAAAAAATGTAAGGAAGGACTGTTCTGAAAATAGATATTAGGTCTCTCTGTTGCCTTTCTTCCATCCTCACTTCTTTAGAATTCCTCATGTACCTTTGGTTTACCCATGTTTCAATGTTATTTCTGAAACTGAAGAGAGAAGAAAGTCTGGCAATTTACTAGTAAGCCCAAAATAAAAAAGTCAAAAGGTATGCAGAGATTAAGGGTCATAAAGATTGTATTTTTGAATAAGCCTCTAGTCAACATGTCTGTGTGTATGGGAGTGTTCAGAGAAGGCAACAGGATTCAGCATTTAGAGTTTTGAAAGAGAATAAATTCTAAATAGAGAGGAAGGAATTGTATGAAAAAGAGACATTAAAAAAGGAGATTTTGAGATGGGGAGAGTAAACAAGTGGGTGATAAAATATCACAGGAAAAGGAAAGGGAAAATGACAGAACAGTTATTATCCATAAGAGGAAATAACAAAGAACATGAAATGAGAGAACAAATTAATGAAGTTGTAGAGCCAATATAAAAGTAAGCAGAGGGGAAAACAAACAGTGGAGATCAGTACATACTAGCAACAAATTACATGATAGAAAGCTTATATAAAAATATAAACTAGTAACTTCACAGAATGCTGTGATTTGAATGAAAGCAGAGAGAAAGGACTGACAAACTCTAGGAAAGTAAAATGTGAAGGGCAAATTATTGTCACATGGAACCATCTAGTGAGTGTGGAAAGTTCAGATCAGTTCATCATCCTGACACATATTTGCACTGTTATTAATTCAGACCATCATTTTATAAAATATCACTGAACAATTATGAAGCAATAGTGCTTAGATATATTCACCAAATGAACTTCCTCTTGCCCATGGGATACAATGCTCTTTTTGGTGGTTTTTTTTCAGCAAACTCAAGAAACCTCTGTAAAAGACATAGTTCCCTGTGTTGAATTCATAGAAGATTTTTCCTTGCTAGGCTAAAGTTCAAATGAGTTAGGAGTTTTAGACAGTTTTCAATGCACTCCTTAAACCTAAAATTGTGTGACTTTCTGCAAGTTCTGATCTGGTACATTTGATTCATGTCTAAGTAGCTCCCAGGGCAGACAGCCCTTGCATTCAGATTAGTAGAACTAACTGTAGTGGACAGCACAATAGTCAGTATTAAGGTTTTACAGAATCAAAACCCTTAGAAGTGCATAGCATGCCATTAAATGTAGGTCAAAGAAGAGTCAGTCTTTTCAAACTAGGCAGTGTCTTTGGAAATTTTTAAACTTTTTTCTAAAGTATCATGTTAAAGACATTTTAATGGACTCTTCTAAAGGGATACGATCATTGGTCTTTGAAAAGCAGCCTTTTCCTCAAACCTTCTCTAACTCAAAAAAGCTCATTTTTTCCTACAGAATTAGACAGCACTGTCAGACATATGGTGTGATTTTTTGGGGTTACCCTGTGCAGAGGCAGGGCTCAATGATCCTTGAGAGTGCCTTCCAACTCAGGATATTCTATGATTTCTTGGTTCCACTGAATAGTTGCTCTGCCCTCTGGTGACTCAGAAGTTCTGTGTCATGGATTTCTTTTAGAGTTTTTTGATGTTTTCTTGCCACAGGGTTAGATAAGTCTAGTCATAGCCACAAGCCATATTTGTATATTGAGTTTCTGACAATATTCAGTTTCCAGTGAAAGAAAGGAACCTAATCTTGGTCTGAAGGCACTTATTTCATTTTTGAGATGTACATTTTGAGACAATACTGTGAATATATAGAAAAATGGATTTTCCTTGGTTTGATTGGCAGCAATTACATTAAAGCAAACACATTAAGGTGTTCTACCTTGATGCTTGTTTTTTAAGTCCAGCCTTTCCCTTGCTTGCTATAAACACCTTGTCAGGTGGAAATTTCTGCAGAAATAGATGCAATAGCACTGTTCCAGTGGTTTTCAATCACAGGAAATGATGGCACTCAATCCATTGCCACTGTTTGTATGTCTGCATTTAGTGTGTAGCTAAATAAAATCCACTTAGATTATTAACCATAACAAATATTCTCTTTTCAGTAAACCATTTCCCCACATAGAAGGCAAATCTAATATTACAGTCCTTGACACTCAGATAGAAAAACTGCGCCTGAAGTCTCTCAAACAGATTGGAGAAGCAGCAGCAAGGATGAGAAGTGAAGCTACTGATGTGAAAGCCACTCTGACAGAAATTGAGGATTGGTTGGATAGATTACTGCAACTGAGTGAAGAGGTCAGTGCTGCACAACCCTGGTGTTCAGTTTAGCAATACTGGTTAGTTTAGCAATACCTGTCTAATACAAATAGGTGTAAAGTTCACTGCTGATCAAGCGATATCCACTCTCTGTAGAACAGCAATTTTAGATGCTGTGAAAGTAAATATGTTCCCCTTAGTAATTACAATTTACTTAAACAAAACTCATGTGTTAGCTGTCCTCACTGAGAATGTGTGTTGGGTAATGATCACTCTGTGATTGGTAGAACAGACCCTATTCTGTTTAAGTGACTTTATTTTGTCCTTTAATTTCTTCCAAAATTGCAAGTCACTTTTCTGGTTCAGGGACTGCAGGGTATATGTTGGATTTTCACAGCTTGTTAGCCATAGTAATCAACTTCTAACAGAGTTAAATCTGTTTGTTGTTGTGGATTTTTTTTTTTTTTTTTTTTTTTTTTTTTTTTTTTTTAGTAATGTTTTCTGTTTTCATCTTGGCTATCTCATAACTGGTTTTCACAACATTTTAGAAATGTTTTTATTTTTCATTTTTTGCTACTGCTCTGTAATGCTTCTGATTAAAAGATAAAGAGCAGTTATTTAGCCAGACTTGCAGCTAGCTCACAGAGGTGGGCACAGAACTCCAAAAAGGTAATAGGTGGTTTCTGTCTTCTGCTAAAAGTCTTATGAAGACATACCCTTAACGTGGAAGCATCTCAAGCACTTTAATATGTAGCAGGTGAATCCAAAGCATCAGCATATGGCATCAGTCACTATCATCATCATGAGGGAATTGATACAAAATGTCTCTAGAAAAATTGATGAAAGATGTAAGAACCGGTTTTTTAATAAAAAGTTTTTTAACTTACTTAAATCTTAATGGTATTTTTTATGATTCTTTCAGAAGTATATATTACTTTACTTGCAAAATAAAACAATTCCCTCTATTTATCATGTTTGTGATGATTCTTGATTCTAAATGCTATATCCTTTGACATAAACCCTTAAGTTTCTCTTTTCTAAGCTCTAGATTAGTTTATTGTTCTATTAATTACTCTTCTTAACTCTCCGCACAAATAATCTGCAGCCACAAAACAGTATGCCTGATGTAATCATATGGATGATCCGAGGGGAGAAAAGACTGGCCTATGCTCGTGTTCCTGCACACCAAGTGCTGTACTCCACAACAAGCCCTGAATCGTCTGGTAAATACTGTGGAAAGACACAAACAATCTTCTTAAAGGTACTTTTTTTTCTCCTTAAGAAATAATTAACTCCCTAAATCGAGATGCCTTCTGACATGAGTGTGAAACATGCAAACAAACTATGAACAATGAGGTGTCAAATTCAGGACAGGTTAAAAGCCAGCTGCATATAGCTTCTTCAAAATATCACAGAAGTTTTGAGTTCATCATAAGCCAATTAGAACCAGTATTGGCCCCTATCTTTGAGACTTTTCTAAAAGAGCTCAAAATTGTGATAGAACCTTTGAAGTGGTACCGGAGTTGGTATTTTGGGATTGGACATGAATGGAAACTTTCAGAGGGAATAATAAGTGCAAGTCAGAGAAATTCCAAAAACCCATTCAAAATTTTGGATGATTTTCTGCAAGCAATAGAGCATGTCTACGTCCAGAAGTAGCCTCTCTGAATTGAGTCATACTCTTGAATGGGAATGCTTTTCTCCATGTAAATTGACATTGTATTCAATTGAAATAAATTTAACCAGGAAAAAACCAAAAACAATCTGACTGTAAAACAATAGCACTTACAGAGTTTGTCATATTGCTAGTAGTTACTTCAATCCAGACAAGTCTGTATCTCCATGTTTTTATGCAAACCTCCATTGATTCTGCATTTACTGAACCATCCCTGCTAACCTCTGCATTTCCAGAGTCCCCCAACAAGAAACTCGAATATCAGCACTGAAGTTTTAAGTTATTGTCAAAACTAAAACCTTATTGCTGAATGAAACCTGGGAGAGAATATACAGGAACAGGGATGATACTACTGTTAGTGTGCTTGGTTTTTACATGCCCTAGGCAGATATCATTTAAAGAATGTTTTCCTCCTGAACTATTTATTACTGGCTTTTGAGAAAAAGCAGTACAGGAAGATACAAATAAATATGTATTGTTGCTCATATCTCTTTGATATTGTATGTATTTTACTGAAAGCTGCAATACCTGCATAACATAACAAAGAATAACATTTTTGTTTGTGTGCCAGTACCCACAGGACAAGACGAAAGATGTCAAAATGCCTGCAGAGTTGCGAATTAACATTTGGCTGGGGCTCAGTGCAGTTGAAAAAAAGTTTAACAGCTTTGCAGAGGGAACATTCAGTGTTTTTGCAGAAATGGTACGTCCGTCATTGCTTTCTTACTTTAAATTTGGATGTGAGTGTTGGGAACTCAATGCAGTTGGAGCTCTTTTGAATTTCTGTGTGCCAGACAGAAAGAGAGAGTACTGTTTGTTGTAAGGAAACAAGTAGACCCCATTCAAGGCAATTAATGATCAAGTCCATTGTGCCTACCAGATGAACTTCAGCAGACCAGATTCTGAGCTGGTTAGTCAGGTACAAATCTGGTTAACTCCAGGATTTCAAATACGTTTATTTTAGATTTGTATCAGTGTAATTAAGATTGAGATCTAAACCATTATGTTTTGGCATGTGAATAACCCCCTTTTTTTTTTTTGTTTTAATTGCTTCTTCATTTCTACAAATTATCCTTGGATACAAGTGGTTTAGCTTATTAATGGTTCTTTTGTAGCAGTGGAAAATGTACTGTTTCTGGCAAAAGACTATAATATGATAACATTTCAATGAGAAGAGTTAACAAATTCAGAATACAAATGCTTGAAATAGTCCCACAGCATATAATAGAGGTTTTGAATGGAAATGGTAAGTAGCAGGTGTGTTTTATATGCCACATCACCTAATGGTGCATATAATCCAGTAACAATAAAATAGGTAATAAAAAGACATTTTTCCACTGGTGTCAGCATTTGCACCTATGCTTAAATATTTAGTATAGCTGTACTAAGTCGCTTAAAGCAATGGGTGTTCAAAGCCATTATTTAAGTGTACAGTTTAAGAGGCTACTGAATATCTCATTTGCTGGTCTTCATCGGTCCAATAATTTTACAGGAATAAGAGCAGAAAACTCAAGACCATCATGAACTACAAATAAATCCCAGGAGAGGGAATAGACTGGTTTGACACCAGAATCATGCCCCTGCTACCTAGTATGATAAGATTTTAATTCAGTTCTACATGTTACAAAGGAAAGATTTTAAATAGGAGATTTGAGATGGAAAAGAATGACACAATTATGCATTTAGCGAACAGAAGGAACTTTTTTGAATAATGTAACAGAATTTTTTTAATAGAGTTTTAATTTTGAGACAATTTTACTGCAGTTGTAGGGAAGCATAACATTGAGAAGATTGTTTACCAGGCAGCACAGAAGAAAGTGAAAGAAAGAAATTAATGATGACATTGCAAAGTAATGTGGAAAGGGAGTACTTAATTTCAGGAGAAGTAAATTTATAGTAAAATGTTTCAGTTGTAGTAGTTATATAAATATCTTCCCCCTCACCCCCCAAAAGCTGTTTATTATTCCTAAATAATAATTGTATTTTTGCTTCCTTCCCACACAGTATGAGAATCAAGCTCTCCTTTTTGGAAAGTGGGGTACCTCAGGACTTGTTGGTCGCCACAAGTTTTCCGATGTTACAGGAAAAATCAAACTGAAAAGAGAGTACTTTCTACCCCCAAAGGGCTGGGACTGGGAAGGAGAATGGATGGTTGATCCTGAAAGAAGGTCAGATTTTTTTAATTTTATGCAGGTAGGAATAAAAGCATTTATGGTGTTGAGTCAAGGCTCCTCTCTGTTTTCTCGGATGAGAAAGAGATTTTAAGCAGAATGTTCCAGGGCAGCAAAAACCAGCCAATAGTCAAAGCTAGTTAATAGTGCTAAAATTAACACTGTCTTTTTTAAAAAGTAAAACCAAACAGGCAACAGAAAGAAGGCATCCATTTCAAAAAACTAGCTTATTGTTTTGCAGTCCCCATCTTAGGATGGCTATATTGCTTATATTCTCTGGGTCTCAGTGCTTCATCTTTTAAAAAGGAATAATAACAGGAAGCTGCTACAAGGTTTACATGTGTCTGTGTGAAATTCACAGAGCCTGCTGTGATAGTTTCAGAGAAGACCTTTGGATTGGTGGATCTTCCCTAGATAGAAACTTAACCCTGGCATCCAGTATAAATCTGCAGTTCATGCTGTAGTGACACCATTACAGCATTTGCATGGACATTCATAAACATTGGATTTTTTGTGTGTGTTTATTTCATTAAATGTTGAGAAGTTCCATTGCCGTTGCTAAAAACTGACACAGGTTATTTCTCAAACAGACTTAAGGCAGGCATTGTTTTCAGTAAGAAGTTGTGGTGCCACGTGACAGCTCCTCCCCTGGCAGACCAAATTCATGAAATGTCAGTCCTTCCCCAGCTCTAACAGGTTCAGTCTTGCTCTGCCAGGGGTTTTCAGCTCTGGAGTTGTGCCAGTCTGACTGTGTTGCCACACTTTAAACCAGACTGGGTATATTATTTGTTTCATAAACAGAAGTCAGCATGAGAAAGAGACTGTTTTCTTTTTTCCTAAAATAAAATATTTGGCCCATTTTTAATTCTTGTGTTCTGATGGCAAAAAAGATACAGAACTGTTGCTATAGAAAAACTGTGCTGAGAAAAATATGTGCTATTATTTGATCAATTTTAAAATTTTATCACTTATAGGTATGAATGGATGGGGTTTTGTTTATATTAAATTAATAGTTTTTATGAATAATATGAAATGAAGAAAAGCAGCAACATGGAGATATTTTCTCAGGTAATGAAAAAACTCCTCCTGTTGAAATGCATATTTTTGCCATGCAGCTGCCTCCACTGGGAGATGATCTGTGGCTCATTTTGGCCAGCAAACAGCAGTGTGGAACACACTTTGGTGCCTTCTGAAACACAGTGAACCACCAAGGGAAGGCAAAAGGCTTTTATCTGATTTATTATTTACCTATTTCTTGTACTTGCAAATTAGAAAAATATTAGCCAACTGATTACTTGCCTTACCAACAGCATAATTGGAAACAAATTAATAACATTGCCAAACTTTAGTGCATGCACAGATGCACGTGCTGTAGAGATGCATATAATTCATACACAGTCTGGGTCTCCTACACTTAAATATATGATTTGTTTTGTTTTGTTTTTCCATAAGGATGTATTGAAAGCAGATTCTGAATAAAACAACAGTGAAACATTCCTGCTGGTCACTCATATTTATGAATAATGTTCCTTCTATTGCTTACTACTACTGGAGTTTCATCAGTGTTTTTTCTAAGTTTCATTCATATAGATGGACAATCCAGAATACCACCATGTGTGCACATTCTGTACTATGTTTCTATATGTTCTCTGTAGTGAACTAAAATAGGTTTTATTTATTACTGTGTTTGGTTTTTTTTTTTGGACGTGCAGTTTATTGACTGAAGCTGATGCTGGTCATACTGAGTTTACTGATGAAGTATATGAAAATGAGAGTCGCTATCCTGGAGGGGAATGGAAAGCATCTGAGGAGAGTTTCACAGATGTGGTGAGACTGAAATTTTTCACTGAAAGGTTTAAGACAAGGAGTGCTATGTTTTTCTGCACAGTGTATTTACTCTACTAATGCACAAAACTGTTGTATTTTCCTTACATAAAAGAATGGAGAAAAAGCCCCACCCCCACGTGAATTCACGTGTCCTTTTGGATGGGTGTGGGAAGATGATGCTTGGAAATCCGATTTAAATCGAGCAGTGGATGAACATGGTAAGATTTACTGTTTATCTGCTGATTATTAGGACAATCTGCTGTAGTTCATAATGAAGGAAGACACATGTCAAAACTGTAGCAATATTCTGAGCATGACAGTGGTTGCCCTATGGAAAAGTACCAAGGAAATACCTGGATAAAGTTGCTTAAGGAATCAGATAATGACATTGAGAAAGTGTTCACTGTCTGCATCTGTTTCTACTTCCATTTCAATGGATGAGTAGCAGCAATTGAAGGGTTTTTAGAGAAGTCAGAAGCTTGAGACCTGAAATCTCTGTAATTGCACCAAGAATATGTGGTAAAACCAGGTTTGGATCTGTCTGGTAATTGACCTGTGAGTTTTTAGCCATGGGATTAGTCTCGAAATAATGCTACGAAGTGAATCAGGAGGTCTCGGGACTAGAGGAAGTGGGGAACCTGTTTGTGTTGGTAACACACCACACAAGTCTGGGAAGGATTCCCGTATTGCTGAGAGGAGAATAACAGCACTGAATTTGTGGGAAGGGAGTAATGCAGGACTGATCAGGATGAAACATTGGTTATTAGGCAATTCTGAAATGAAAAAGACTTCAAAAGCTTTCTGTGAAGAGTCAAGTGCTTCTAGACAGAGATTTTCAGATTATATGTACTACTAACATGATCAGGCTAGAAAATCCTAATATGCTTATTTCTGTTGCCAGCTTTGAAAGTTGTGATACAAACAACCTCACAAGACCATAAGTTGCATTCTATAGCAATAGACAGAAGTAGTCAGTGTCTCATAGCAAAGTATTTACAGGACATTGATTTGATTATTTGAAAACAAATTAATTTTTTAAAAGGGAAGATCAGGGGAGATAATGGAAAACCCAGAATTTTGCAAAACTATAAGGAATTCTTATTTTATTCTAAACCAGATGAAAACTCTCCAATAGTTACTGCTTTTAAATTAAAAAATAGCTGCTATTAGAGTAGGAAAACCATTTTATATTTATCTTAGAGTACTGATATCTGTCTTAATTGGAACTTCTCATAGGAGTCCGCAGTAAGTTTTTAATGAGATGAATTTAAATTAAATTCTGAGTCTTAGATACTTGGCAACTGAATTATGTATAGAGCAAAAATACAAGTTTACCAGTTCTTAAAATTTTTATGATCAGAGTTTGTGTAGTTGGTGTTCCTTTAAATGAAAATCTGCTGGTCACAAGAGTGCACAGAACATTTGACTCTTACTTAAAGATTAGTATTTCCTGCAGTGAAGTATCTGAGAAAACAACAATGCAAAGAAAAGAACTTGAAATTTATTGTATCTGTTTTAATGTTGAGATTTTTATTGTCACATATATTACAACATAGCATCATTATAAAGTGTCATCAGTGGCCCCCTGACTGTTGGGCGTTTATGCAATGCTGAGTAGTCTTGTGTGATAAGGTTCATCCTCCATAGGTACAGTCGCTCTAAACCCCACGCTTTTTTTCTTTGTATCTTGCTTGTATTTTGAAAATATACCAACTCATCAATTCCATTTTAGGATGGGAATATGGAATTACTATTCCTCCAGACACTAAGCCCAAGTCATGGGTTGCTGCAGAGAAAATGTACCACACACATCGACGACGAAGACTGGTGCGGAAACGTAGGAGGGATCTGTCTGAAGGAGTAACAGCAGGAAGGGTAAGAAAAGAGAGATCCAGTCAGGGACTTGCACATTGTAACAGTTTGAGGTTTTCGGGGTTTCTTTTAAATCTGCATGAAATTACTCATTATGTGATTGAAGAAGAAATGTAATACCAACCAAAAAAAATACCAACAACCTTATATGTTTTCATTATATTTCCTTTCTTTATCTTTTTGTACATTGATGTTTCTAGCTTTGGTTTATGAGAGGGTTTTTAGGCCTGCCAGAGAAAATGCTGCTTTTTTTCACTACAGTTACTCAACACGGTGTATAACAAGACTTTATATCTTCTAGGGAAGGTCATCATATGAAGATCAAGAAGGATGGGAATATGCTTCCTTGATTGGCTGGAAATTTCACTGGGAACAACGCAGTTCTGATACTTTCCGTCGAAGACGGTGGAGACGAAAAATGGCTCCCTCAGAGACACATGGTGCTGCAGCTATCTTTAAACTTGAAGGTGCTTTGGTAAGGGACAGAGTGCCAAAAAAGTCTGTCAAAGGTCAATCTGTTAATTTGCAGTAAATAAACAAATATATCAGACATTTTAGCCCCTGAATTGTTAAACTAATATATAACTGAGAAGCTAATACAGTATGTAGTGTTTAAATTATTTTGTCTGAAAGGTGCCATTAAAGCTGGGGGAGACATTCTTGTATTATTACTATTTTTTAATGTTTTTATTACATATATTATATTATATATCACATTATACATAATTTATGTTTCATATCTTTTAGGTCTTACTTATTACTTTATTTTTCAAATTATTTTTGTTATTGCTTTATGTGAGATTTAGCTCAAAAGGCCAAATTACTAGGTGAGCCTCCTGTAAGTGAAAAGATAGCTCAGGCTTTTCATGCATGTAATTTAGATGTTTTAACATCAGCACAAGAAACAATGGGCATGGAAAAAACTGCCCCTGAAGAATATTTGCTAGTATAAACAACCAAACATGAGAAAAGATAGCAAATTAAAACCACAAGAAAAGAAAAAAAAGCTTTGGAGAAGCCAGAATGTCATATGACATGGACAGATGAGCAGAATGCAATTATTCCTCAAGTTTTCAGGTTAACACAGCTTCACAAATAACCTCTATTTGCCAAAATACAAGCTGTAGCAAATAGTGTGAGAAGGTTCCTTTGTTTTTATGAAATAAATAATGAATCTGAGTGTATAGCATTAACAAAACTTTGTACTTTTTTCTTGGTTTGCTTCCTTTTTTTGCATCAAATGTTGACCAAGCTGATAACATTTTCCTTCTCCACTTAATTTGGTCCCTCTGAGTTCAATAATTCCTATTTCAGTTTCGCTTACAGGTGTAGTTCCTGGACTAATGCTGGAATAAAGCCTTAGAGCAGTTCTCTGCCACAGCACAGTGCAGACCTGTGACCTTTCCTCCACTACAACCTGATAGGTAGCTGGTACATCTCCAGAAATAAGAAATTCTGGAAGTGAGATGAAATGATTGCTTATGATTTTTGCACTGCTTCAATTGGCAACAGGAAATGACCTCTGGACATGAGTAAACATCTTGTAAAGTACATTCACTCACAGAAGTAGATTTCCCTTGTTTTGGAAGACAGATGGAAACCCATAAATTCCCACACACATTTCTATTACATTCCTTCTATGTTTGCAAATACTCAATAACCTTTTTCTTTATCTAACTTCAGGGAGCAGACACCAGTGTTGATGATGGAGAAGGAAAGAGTTCAGACAAAACCAAGGAGTCAGCTACAAAGGTGTTTGGTGCCAATACACCAATGGTTTCCTGCAATTTTGACAGTAGGTTCTTTAACAATTTCCTTCTCAAGAATCTTATCTGTTTCATTTTGGTGTCAAGCAGAATCACAATTCTTTGTGGTTTACATCTAGCTTTATATGCTTTCTGTAGTAATTACTATCAGACCCTTGACTGGGCCCTATTTAAGTTATTAAAGAAAAATTACAGTTAGTCATTTCGGTGTTTCAATCCACTGTCACACAGATATTTTTAAAACCTGTATGGGATAGGAATTTTAATTCTAAATTTAATTTTTTTGTTGGTTCAGGTCACTTAACCATCTCACTGCAGGATCAGACAATGCCTGGCCCAGAGGAAGCAGTACCATGTAGTTGAGTTGGCAAAGTGAAGAAAACTGTAACTTTGCCAACCTGGATTGGTTTTAAATGCTTTGTGATCACTGTAATGTGAATCACAAAAGCAGGGATGTTGAGATGGGAGCCCCAGTGCTAGTTAACAGGAATAGAGGCCAATCCTGGGATTTAACATCCTTTTTGAGGAGCTCTGACTGGAACACGTGTCTTTACTTGAACTCTGCAGAACTTGATTAACCTGCTGGAAATGGGTGTCTAAATCTTAAATATTTCAGAACCTGGGGAACATTGTTGAAGTTTCTTTTCAATAATGACCACGGTTGGAGGAAAATGGCACTTTTTCCTGCCAGAGGTCAGAGCTTTCAGCTCAATGAGGCTATAAAGTAACTCAGATTTTTTCAAGGGTTTAATGGGTTCGACCTGACATCTTTTAAATAAAAGCTATAGTAATTTAGCCCCATGCTTTGGGCCACTCAAATCTTCTTTTTTAAGCTATTCCACCTTACCTGCAGTGGTTTATTTTTTTTAATCTTTTAACTGAAGAGACGGAGTTGCAATTGGAATAATTTTCTAGAACTAAGAGCTAAAAATGTGAAACACCCAGAACCTTGGAAATTCTGTAGTGATTACTTAATTTAAGGACAGGAATGCCTACTTCTTGATTCTGTTTGGATAAGCTAGATTATCACACTGTTTAAAACAGAAATTTTTGAATAGAAGGTTTTTTAGGTGATCGTATGGTGAAAAAAGCCCAAATAGCATTAGTGATTTTGTTTTTCATTTCTGCTTTGTGTTGGAACAAATGTTCTCAGGAGCTAGCTCATTGTTATTAATACACTTGTCACATGAAAAGCGAAAATGTTACTACAGTGCTTGTGTTAAAATGTATAGACTCAAAATATCTTCATTACAGAAAAGAAGCCTGTATAATGCAGTTCAACTGGTTTTATTTATTTGTTACAGGAGTATATACTTACCACCTTCGTTGTTACATCTACCAGGCAAGAAACCTCATGGCTTTAGACAAAGACAGTTTTTCAGGTATGGAAAAATCCTGCTAAAGGTGCAGAAAACCCATTTTTGTCATGAACTAGTGGCTTGATTTATTTGGATGTAGAATACCTTAACTCCTCAAGGTCTGTGTGTAGGTCCCAGCCACTGAAACTACTCTGTAAAGAAAGTCTCAGCTTTATTATGTATAATGCAAATTTGGTTACAACTGCCCCAGAGGCTGATGCAAACAAAGTGCTCTGTATGTCCTGTACTAGATGCTGCCAGTGAATTCTCAGTGAGGGAATGGGATTTCAGATAAGGTCTGAATTTCCCATGACTATGCCCTTCCTTTTGCCTTGGATTCTCCTTCTAACCAAAGTCTACACGCAGTTTTTTTCTGCAGGAAGCTTACACAAAAGCAAGGATGAAGAAAATTGTATGGTTTCTTCATCAGTTATGTCACCAATTGCCTCTCAGTGTTCAGTGTTTTTTATTAATTCATTATGAAAATGAAGATGTAGAAAACTGGATTGTGCCTTACTGATAAACATGTCTTTTGTTTGTTTATACAGGTGTACTTCTTGCCCATTTATTTCCAGCTCTTAGATATTCCAACTGTGTTGTGTCCATCTGGCATTTCTGTAGTCAGGCTAATACCCAGTTTTCAAGTTTTGCTAATTCAAATCAAAATTTTACTAGAAAGTCACAGAGCAAATTGAACTTAGATTCTGTAAGAATATGACTTTACACTTCCTTTAAGGAAGTTCAGCAAAAGACAAAGCTGAAATGAATTTTCTTTCTCCATTACCCTCCATTTGCATCCTTCTTTTTCTCCCTGTAATTAAGAGTAACGCTTTTGTTACAGAAGATATAGTGCTTTACAAATTTTAGTGAGATTTTCTAAAATGAGGAGCGTTTTGTACAGCTGCCTGTATGTATTTAGTCTTATTTCAATACACAGCACTTAAAAGCGATGCAAAGGAACAATTACAAATGCCTCTAAACTGCATACGTATGATTCAGGACAGGCACCTCAGATGCAGTCGTACATAAACCAGCTCATCTACATTTTATTTTCCTCTAAAATTAATTTGAAGAATTAACCAAACTTTGCAAAACTCTGATCGTGTACCTTGTCAGAATCAATTGAAACTGACCTAAAGATAACCTTTTAAATTGCCTTTTGTCCTTAGTAATTGCAATTTATACAGGAAATGTTAATGACCATCATCAGATACCTTCTAGAGAGCTCTTGATGATTTAAAGACCTGCCAAATACTGGGCCTAGACCACTTTAATCATTCAGCTGCTTCACAAGAAGAGGTTGCTATAAATAAGCACGTTTGAAACCTAACCCTGATCCAAGCAATATAGCCTGGGAGAATTTGTTGTTTGGCAACTAGTCAGAACTAGAATTATTTCTTTGTATTATTTATGAGGCTGTACAGTTGTATATCAATGGAAACAACCAAAAAGAGTTTCTATAGACAAGATTTAAGATAAGATTAGTATAAACAGTGTTTCATTTTAGTTTTCTGATTCTCTTTCTCCTTTGCAAGATATTTTATCATTTTCATTTGTTACTCTGTTAATCAAGCTTTGTATAAAGGAATTGATTTAGTAATCAAATGGAAATTACTCTATTAAATGTAAATTATGTGTATGTGTTCATTTTTGTTTTACATAGAATGGCTTATAGAACTGATAGCAGCAACAGAAATATAACATATTATATTTGATAAAAAATGTGCTTGTGTGCCCTATGGCTTGATGTGGTTTTTTTTGTCTGTAACTCTGTGCTTTCAATCTTTGTATGATATTTCAGATCCGTATGCTCATGTTTCTTTCCTCCATCAAAGCAAAACAACTGAGATCATTCATTCAACTCTAAATCCTACATGGGATCAAACTCTCATATTTAATGAAATTGAGATCTATGGGGACCCACAGTCAGTAGCCCAAAACCCACCTAATGTTGTTATTGAACTTTTTGACAGTGACCAAGTGGTAGGTGAAATCTTTTTACCCTGATTGCTTTTTTATTTATTTATATTAGTTGACAATACATTAATGACTATTATTGCTATTTTGGTTGCAGGGTAAAGATGAATTCCTTGGAAGAAGTGTTTGTTCCCCCATGGTCAAGCTAATCCCAGAAGAGGACATCACACCAAAACTGCTATGGTATCCTGTAACAAATAATGGCAAAGCTAGTGGAGACATTCTTTTTGCTGCAGAACTTATTTTGAAAGACAAGGTATATATTTTTTTGTGTGTGTATGTGTAATACAATAACGTACAGTATATATTCTTTCACAGTGAAATATTATGTGAAGAACTGTCTTAGCACTTGCAAGGTATTTCATCTAAAGAAGATGGGAGAAGCTAATACTCATATTTGTGTCTTAATAGGGTGGTACCAACCTTCCAATTCTTCCATCACAAAGGGCACCAAAGCTTTACATGGTCCCTCAAGGAATCAGACCAGTAGTTCAACTCACTGCTGTTGAGGTATGATTATTCTTAAACTAACTGAATACAAGTACAGTCTTCTCATCCACTAGACAGGATGTATGTGTATTTACTTACAGAAAACAAAAAAAATTCATAGTGAGAAATACTCTTTTCTGTAAGTGTTTGTGAATTTAATTGTTTCCATTAATTTTCCTAGAACTAGAGCCTTGAAATGTTTTTCCAGACA
Source organism: Orthonyx spaldingii (assembly GCA_013397795.1). Taxonomy (NCBI): domain Eukaryota; kingdom Metazoa; phylum Chordata; class Aves; order Passeriformes; family Orthonychidae; genus Orthonyx; species Orthonyx spaldingii. The sequence goes on from VZTJ01005785.1 coordinate 66,516, forward strand.
CATCTCATTATTGAAAATACTTAATTTGTTCTTTCCTACTTTTTGAGTATAATATTAAGCATATTGATATCCCTTCCCACTTTTGCTTATATTGGATTTTATTTTACAGATTCTGGCCTGGGGGTTGCGAAACATGAAAAACTACCAACTGGCACCTGTTATGTCTCCAAGTCTCATTGTGGAATGTGGGGGTGAAATGGTGGAATCTATGGTGATCAAAAACCTCAAAAAGACACCGAATTTTCCATCTTCTGTACTCTTTATGAAAGTTGTACGTTACAAAAACCTATATACCACCTATCTATAGCAAAATAAGTTCCTTCATAGTTTTAAAGGTCAAGGATTTGTTCTGAATAGAAAAACTCACGCATCCTTTTCTGATTTACCATGAGCAATTTGTATGCCTGAAAACTGTAATAAAGATCATGTAAACATGTCTGTATGATCACAGGTAAGTTGCAGAATTTTATATGCACAATCCACTGCAGTATGTATTTTTTTTTTAATATGAAAAGGCATCAATTTACCTATTTGGTACTTTTGGAAAGTTTGGCTACTTTCTTATTGCTAAGATGGGAGCTATGCAAGAGTCAAGAAAATTCAAGATTTGGGACAATTATTCTTACTGACTTTTATTGACTGATAAGATTAGAAGTTTTCATTCACCATCCAGCCATAGAACATAGTAGTTCAATATTAAATAAATGAAGTAACAGCTCTGAGTTAGGGGGGAAATCTTTGTTCTTTCTTTTTCTTTTGTTTGCATTGTAAAAAACCTCTAACCTTCTATTTTCAGCTTTTGCCAAAAGAGGAGTTATACAGTCCATCTCTTGTTATTAAAGTGATAGACCACCGACCGTTTGGACGGAAGCCCATCGTGGGACAATGCACTATTGATTTACTGGAAAGCTTTCGCTGTGACCCCTACACTACTAAACAGGACATTGCACCACAACTGAAAGGTAGAAAACTGGCAAATGAAGTTCTACTTTCTTGTGAGATGCTAGAATTACCTACCTTCAGTGTTTACTCTGTGTGCTGTACTGATGAACAGACATCTCGTGGGGCGTACTTAGTTGGAGATAATGTTATCTGAAAGAAAAAGCATCTAACAGAGTTAATTAGTGTAACATTCTGTGAAAGGTAAGAGGGCATAATGCAAAGGCAAGTCCACTCTTGGACTTGATGTGCTCATTCCCTGAAGTTCCTCTTTAGTATCAATTAACTATCTGCAGATCACCTCTGCACTAGTACCAAAGTAATGATCCAGTATTCCAGCAAATATGCTCTGAATACAATGCTGACATTTCCTCTATAGTTTTTCAAGTTTTACTCTTACTTTTAATTCTATATATTTGAGAAATGTTTTCCTATCCTGCACAAAAATATTTTGTCTGTTTTTAGCAAAAAGTGGCAAAGAATTACTTTCTTTAGAGGAACAGACATACAGCCAATGAATTATTTTACGTCTTCTGTAACTGTCTGGATTTCAATCTGATGAAACTGTTTAGTAAGATATTTTTCCTACACCATATTGCCTTAATAAAACCTTTGGCTTACAGTTAGTCTGCTCTCTGCTGCACCTCGCCAGGATACAGTAATTGATATGGAAGACACACAGCCACTGCTAACAGCTCAGGTAATCTTTGAAATTTGATGCTTGACTTTGTTCTTAAGATCGCATTTCTGAGGAACTATCTAGACAGCAAAATTGTCAGAAACATATGCAACCCTCTGGAAAGCCAGATGGAAGAAAGTTACTTGGTGACAGGAAAGAGTAGGAAATATGTTTCATTTTAACCTTTGTTTTCCTATAGTAAACATCAAACTATAGCATTTTGTGCTTGGTCAAATTCACCAGTAGTTTAAGAATTAATTCACTTGTTCAATAGCTACTGAAAGCATGTGATAGCACATTACCCAGTTCCCACTGATGGTGGTTAGAGCAGCCTGATTTTGCGCAGACTGCCCCGTTCTAGATAAAGAAGTTAGAAGTAGGTGTGTGCTCTGGTCCTTCAGCCCTTCATTTTATCACAGTCATGACTTTGCCTCTCTTACATTGATGCCATACAAACCCAACACCACTAAAGCATTTTTTTTCTGCACTAATATTTCTCTTCTTCTCCTTTTCTGTTTTCTTTGTCTCTTTACTGCTCTTTCGGGACCACCACAATACAGTTTTACTTTCCAGGTAAAAAATAATTCTGCTTGCAGAATTTTACTCTTGAGTTGAAACATGATTAAAGAGAGATTCTAAACAGCACATTTTCAAGGAAAAAATGTCAATTCTTTTAGGACTGTAAAATGTTTCCCTTGCTTAGAAGGTGTTTTCATAAATTTCTGATGGCCTGTTATGTTAAAGGAAGCAGAAAAGTTATGCCCTTTAATATACAGCAATTTTGCAGACTCTTAATCCACAACTTTGACATTTGAAAATGCAGAATATTTTATGTAGTTACAGCAGTCCCAAAATAAATACTGCTGAATTTAAACTTTTGAACTGTTACTGCTATTTGAGTATATTAATGAATTGCATTGTTTGTCCTTCATCTCTTCTTAATGTCATTATATTCAGACTCTAATTTAATATATCATAGACCATGATCTTGTGATTACTGTCATCATACATGTTAATTGTTAATATTTAATTTAGAACAGTCTCTAACTTTTATCTGAAATAGGTTTTCTCTACTAGTATGTGGTATATATTATAATACAAGATGGAACAGAGAACTATTATTTCCTTTAAAAATTATAAGGAAAAATATTTAGAAAATAAAGAAGACTTAGCACTTCAAAGTCACTGGTAAAACTGAATATATTTGTGTAGTTTATTTCAACTATAAAGGGAAAATTTTAAATGCTGCATAAACAGAAACACAATTTCTTTTAGCTTGACATCACCTAAGACAAATAAAGCTCTAGATACATTGAAAGCATCCATATTAGAGGAAAGAAAACTCAAACCAATCCAAATTGAAATAAGTAAAACTGTGGAAAGTGTAAGTGTTATGCAAACACCCTGAGGACACAAAATACCAAAATTTCATCAATTACATTCCAATTTCCAGTGTTTAAGCAGTATGTCAACAGCACTCAGCAAAATGGCTTCTCCAACAACAGTGCATGTATGTACCAAACTAATGCATGCAGGTGCCCAGGACGGGGATGGGGAGGAATTTTAGTGTACATTGAGGGGGTACTTCTCTTGGCAGTTCTGCCACAGGGAGATTTTGGAGGAGATGATGCTTACAGGTCCAGTATGATTAGTTATATTAAGGTATCCTTGTTCTGAACATCTTACTATGCATATACAATATGTATGAACTACTAAATACTTCTTTTATGTGACAACTTACTTAGAATCTGTGTGATAAAAGCACAAAAATACACAGGAATTATTTCACCACACTATTAATATTTAAGCTTTGTTTAGAAATCTACTTCCTGGAAAACAAAATTACAATTAAAAAATTCTAACTCTGGCTTTTCCAGTCAGACTCTAACTCTGACTGCATCCCTTAGATTTTTTTTCCATAATTCCATAATGTTCAAAAAGATAATAGTTAAGTGTTAATGTCTTGACAACTTCATGTATAACAACCTATGATGAAGTCGCTGGGTACTTTTTAAAAAGGACAGTAACATTACATTGTTTTTACCATATGAATATTCCACTCCAAAATCTCCAATTTATCATATGGCATTTCATTCTGTGTTTTGGCATTCTGTGAGCACATCCTGATTACAACTTTTAGTAACAGTAATATCCAAATATTGAAGACTATTATTTGCTGAGAATTTTTAAAGAAGATCTTAAAGTTTTATTTTTCTTCTTAACTACTTCTTCCCAAAACTACCAAATGCATTATTTGAAGAGACATTTGAAGGTATATCAAGGGAAAACAAAATACAAAACCAAAACATAATCCCTGACATAAACTCTTCCTACATTATGCTTTCATGAAAGATTCAGAGCTCTACACAATGTATTTTGTGAAAAGGCTTTATATTGGATGTTTAAATTATGATTGCATAATTATGCAAGCTGACCTTCGCATTGTCAACATCACAAACCAAGTGAAATTTAAATATGGAAAACTATTCAAAATTACCTCATGAATTCTGCTGGTAATTTTTGCAAATCACTAATGATGTTGTTTCCACCAAAAAATCACTTCAACTGTCTTTAGAAAATGACAGTCCCGTGCTAATATGATAAAAATATACTGTATTTATGATTTGAAAGTAGATAAGACTAGTAAAATATAGTAGACCTGAAATCCCAGCAAAATAATTACTTAAGAGAACAGAAATGGGAGTAAATGGGAATGATATACCAGAGTGATGTCCTGACCTATTGATGCATTTGGCTTGTATTCATAAAATGTTTCGCATATTTCTTCTGCTTTGCACAAAAATTCATGGCTAATGCTTTTAAATGAAAACACAAGGTATAATGTATAAAAAGTAGCACAAATGACGCTTGCTAATCATGGCTTCCAGATAGGATGCATGATGCTTGCTCTTAATGGACTGTTGGGTCGTAATTGGGGTATCTGTGATTTAACAGGTGAAGCATTTTGGATTGTGCACATTGTTTTTACACTTACATGGATAAATCTATAGACACGCATAGAGTGGTTGCTACTGTACTTTATAATTCTTCATTTTTTTTTCAGACTCCTGAAAATCCACAGCCTGTAAACAATTGTTAATTAACAGTAGAAGGAAAAGGGAAAATTATTGAGCATTAGCAAATTAGATTATAGAGAAGTAAACAGTCATAAAGGGGAAAAAACCCCACTTGAATCATCCATACATGAAATTTGTTTGGAAATCTCTGGAATAGATTCAGTTTTGTAACTGCTCTTAGAAATATTTTTCATCTGAAATAAATCAGATCCAGTGCTGTCTGCAGTCACAGATGAAAGTGGCGAATGATGCTACTGTGGAAATGAGTAAATAGAATCCAGACTGTAACACTACAATGATACAATAAACATCTCAGCTTCTCTCAGTTTTGCTTTGTCATGTGAAGAACAAAGCACAGGGTGATAATGTCTTACAGTCCTGAAAACCTGCTTTTTAAAATGGGTATATATATGCTGCAGTTCAATATCTAGAACATTCTGCTTTTCTGACAGCAGAAAAAAAATCAAGTTAAAGACATCATGTCTGAATATTCTTCAAAAGCATTTCTAAATTATTGATATTAGTAACTTACTTTGCACACTTGCCATATACAAACCCCTAAATATGTAAAGGCTATTTAACTGTATAAAATTCTACAACTCATATCCTTACCATTGTTTCTATTTTGTTCTTTTTTTATGACTTGATCCTCATGAGCAGCTTACAGAAAAGGTAATGTATACTACTTTATAAAATCTACACATTGCTTTCTCCAATTGAAAAGTAGTATTTCAATACTGCCTTTAAATTGGCATTTTAAGCATGTGGGTGAGAACAGTAATCTGAAAACGTTTTATATAAAACCTACAGTGAACTTGTAAAATGGTAAATTTAGGAAAAATATGCAAGACTGACATAGGAAGCCCTATATATTTAAAAAACCCCAACAAACCCAAAACAGCCCAAACAAACCCTCAGCTTTAATGATCTGCATAATACTTCAAGAGTCTCTGTAAAAAAAAATTAAAAAAAAAAAATAAAATTCAGATTTACACAGCGGATGAATACTATACATTCTGTTCATTCATAGCGAATGAATGCTATTCATTACCATTGGAAGTTTGTTTTCAGAGACAAATATTTACATTATGCAATCCCTATACAGAATACAGAAAATAACACTTTCTTAAACAGTGGTTATCAGACTTAGATAAATAAAAATAGAAAAATCCCCACAGAAATACTGCATTAGTAGTATTATATTTTAATATAATATATATTATATATTACTATAGATTGCTAGTATCTTGGTGTTATGAGGCTTATTGAAGTACTATTTTTAACAGAGCAAGACTCAATTACTCCTTTTCAACTACATTTGGTTAACAAGGAGATAGATCTGCAACTGACTTAATTATTATATTCTAATTTTCTTTCAGATAAAGCTTTAATATTACCTGATACTAAATTTTAGAGTATATTATTTGTCACTATGCTTAATTGTTCATTATTTTTGCTATATAGTATGATATGAGCGAGGCTTTATCTCCCAGTAAAAGCTTTTTTATTTGCTTTTCTTTAAGGAGGAAGAAATTGTTGATTGGTGGAGCAAATTTTATGCTTCAATAGGAGAACATGAAAAATGTGGACAGTACATTAAAAAAGGATATGACACTTTAAAGGTATTGCTCAGGATAAAATAAATTAACATATTTCATAGTTTATAGGCCCAAGACCTGATGAAAAGTGTCTCCCCCCCCCCCCCTTTTTTTTAATGCTCTCCAAAATTTCACTCTACATGATTTTCTATAAAGGTTCTATACTAATTCATGTGATGAAATGAGGGTTTTAAGAAGATATCTTGGCTTTTCTTCTACTTAACTACACTTATTAAGAGATGTATTAATAGTTTAATCTTGCCTTCGGTCAAAGGGAATTTTACTATTGACTTATTTGGGCGCCAGGCAGATTCTAAATAAACATACACATTAAGAAAGTATGAGCACAGAAAATCAGTACGTTTGCTATTTGTTGGCTAAAATTTGAAGAGAGACTACTTTCATTTCTTATGTAGCACAACTAACAAAGTGAAGATAAGCTTGACATGCTACTTACTCTGGTTTTAACCAAACCTAAATGAAGCTTTATCATATGTTCTCCAAACATTGCATTTTACTTCCACTTTGATATAAAAATAATTCCAAAAGCTTTGGTTCCCTAAAATATTCCATCAAACATAAAATACTTTGTAGTACCACTATTGTGGAGCTGATATATATGATAATTTCTAAACTTTCCTTTTTTTCTTTTTTAAGGTGTATGACTGTGAATTGGAAAAAGTACCTGAATTCAATAACTTAACAGACTTCTGTGATACATTTAAACTATACAGAGGCAAATCTGAGGACAGTGATGATCCATCAGTGGTTGGGGAATTCAAGGTAAATTTCAAATGATGGGCAACAACCAAATGCTAGTTGCAATCTTTTGTATCTAAGTGGTTACTATGTAGATCTACATGCAAGTATTTCAGCTTAAATATGGATGCATGCATTAGTAGGGGCAACATATGTTTGTAATTACTTAGGAACAGGCCCATCTTTTTCAAGGAAAGCACAGCTACACATTGCTCACACTAAATCTGCTACATGTTAATTTAAAATAAATATCATTCCTGCTAACGTACGCTTCCCTGGTAACTATGGGACACAACCTTCCCAGATAACCTCTTGAACAGGACTAAAGTTCCAGAAAGTACATTTTCAGAATGAATTTGGAAAAGGTATTTTGTACTATTTCTGTGTTTCTATGACTTTTATAAATTAAAATAATGCTAATGTAGATAAAACCAACCCCCAATATTTAAATGATGCTTTTGAAGAAAGAAACAAAGTATTTGTTACATATTCTCAGCGGGAGCAAAATAGAGTAATTGTGTTGACACCAAATCAGCTGATTTGAGCATATAACCTTGCCTTTTAGTAAGTCTTAATATCCAAAATCCACTAAAGTAAAATGACTCCTAAGTCACTGTGGATCAGGCTATAATTTTGCTATTCCTATATAAAACAGAGTGCGTATGTGTAGGATAAATAAGAAAAAACAGACTTAGCAGAGTGACTTGTCTACATTCGTCTTGACGGAGTCTTTATGCCATTTTTCAGGGATCCTTTAAAATCTACACGCTGCCTGATGATCCTGCAATTCCAGCTCCTCCTCGGCAGTTCCGGGAGCTGCCGGACAGCGGCCCCCAGGAGTGCATCGTGCGCATCTACATCGTCCGCGCCCTGCAGCTCCAGCCCCAGGACAACAACGGGCTGGTGAGACTCTTCACTCTTTTCAGTGTCTGTCAGCCAACTGCACTCCAGTACTTTAAATAAATTTAGTCTTGGTAACTATTTCTTAACAATTTTTTTTTTATTATTTTAAATAGTGCGATCCTTATATAAAAATATCTCTAAGTAAAAAAGTAATTGAAGACAGAGATCATTATGTGCCTAATACCCTCAACCCAATCTTTGGCAGGTAACATACTTTTTTTGTATTTTCAATTTACTGTATTTTAGAATGCTTTCCTACTTTTTAAGGTAAACTTACTTGAAATATTCAGTGCTCTATTCATAGTTATATACTGACAGTTAATTATGAGTAAAATTGCGTAACGCAATTTCCTTTGAAATCATTGGAAAACACAGATGTTTGGCTAATCCATAGATTTTCTTTTTCATGTGGGTAAAATTGCACGAAGTAAAACAATGTATATATCTTAAAACCACCTAGTGTTAGGCATATAAGAATAACAAAATACGCCATAGAATATGGAAAAAGTTTTAGCTCTGAAAAGTAGATGGATCTCACAAGTAATCAGCTTAGCATGTATTCCCAGAGCACTGGTCTTCCCATCAAAAGTTAATGATATCTTTGAAATATATTAATAAAAAATACGAGTTAGGAGTGAAAAGTTGCATCACCTGCATAATTACTATGAAATTCTGTGTGTGGTTTGGTATTTAGAGTTGTAGGAGGATTTTGATAACTTAGGAAGTTCAGAGAGGAAGACTACAAGGATTTTAAAGGGTTTGAAAAACATACTTTGCAATGATGCACTACAGGTTTTCAATTGTTCAGATTGTCCAAAGAAATAGACAGCAAAGATACTTGATTTCAGACACAAAGTAACTTTCTTCCTCTGTCCCAATTCAAACTGCTGCACAGAAAATATCTAAGTAACACACTGTGCAGAAAGGAAGGAGGTAATATCCAGAGGAGTAGAAGTTAAATTATGTAGAAGTGCAAATAGAAATTGGAGCATGAATGGTAACTGCTGCTAGATTTATTAGCACTGGAAGCATCCTTTTAATACCTTCTAACCTTCTAGAGACTATTGCTAAAAAGTAGATTAATAAGTGCTTTTTTCACTAAGTTTTTTAAAGAGCAATAGCCTTAATGGGAAATTTTTATATTTAGAATGTATGAACTCAGCTGCTTCTTGCCTCAAGAAAAGGATCTGAAAATTTCAGTCTATGACTATGACACATTGACTCGTGATGAAAAAGTGGGTGAAACCATAATTGATCTTGAAAACAGATTCCTTTCTCGTTACGGATCTCACTGTGGCATCCCACAGCAGTACTGGATGTAAGTAATTTTGTCTGTTGAAAATTTTAATCTGTAAAGCCTACTACCCAGTCTCTAGAAAAACCTTATTTCTATGGTTAAAAAACAATGCTGTGGCTTCTCAAGGGTATTTGGTGTGCTCCTTCTATCACGTAAATTCCGAGTGAAGACGTAAATCTTCAGAACAGCCTTCACTGAAAACCATGGTATCAAATATTTTAATATTTTCTTAATACAGTAATGTATGTTATTTCTGTTCAGAGAACTCATACTTAACAGAATTTTCTGACCTGCTGTTGGAAGTAAATATGAAAGCATCTGTCATTGTAAATTATTTTGATATGTAAAGAAAAAAAACCACTCTGTCTTGGAAGGTAAGTGAACTGATACAAAACTACATCACTGTATCAAAGTCCAGGGGCCTCAATCTAGGCAGTTACAGTGCTGTTCTTTCTGAACTAGTTTAATAAATACATTTTACATGCTGTGTAAATGCCCTGAATAGTGAATAATTTTAGGATGTTTTTCTTTTGCTTTCATAAAAGTTCAGGTGTGAATACCTGGCGTGATCAACTAAAACCCACCCAGTTACTGCAAAATGTAGCCAGGTTTAAAGGCTATGCGCCTCCTGTCCTCTCTGAGAATGGTAGAAAGATGAACTACGGGGGACGAGACTATACTTTGGAGGAAGCTGGTAAGCTTGTTCACTTGTTTCATATGAATGTCTTAAATTCATATTGATAAAATATAAAACTTTTCTGTTATTTATGGAATACTAGGGAAAAAACTTCAATATTTTTCTAAGTTGAGCACATTTTTCTACTCAATTTTAAATATCTGGGGTTTTTTTTTTTTGTTTTTTTTTTAAAGTTCAAATGCAAATTCTAGTTCATTAGCCCCTGTTCTTTTCCCATTTCTTTTATTTCAGAAGCTAACAAAATCTTGCATCAGCATCTTGGTCCGGGTGAAGAGCGGTTAGCCCTTCATATCCTCAGAACACAGGGTTTGGTACCTGAACACGTGGAGACAAGGACCTTATATAGCACCTTCCAGCCCAACATCTCCCAGGTACCGTGAACTGGCTTGGTTATGCTTTCTTGAAAGCAGAAATGGAGCATTCCAGAGCTTATGTCATGCTGTTAACGGTGTGGTATCTCTCAGGGGGCAGAGGGCTACACATCTCTATTGCTTGGCTTAAAATGTAAAGCAGGTTACTCTAGAAACATAATAAAATGCAGTTATGTTTTGCCACTAAGACCTCCAAATGACATCTTAAACACTGACATAGTGGAAATTAGGAAAGATTTGTTTATCTCTTTGTTACTGAAATAAACTGAAATACATGTTTATACCTCTCCAGCAATAAAGGAGACAGGCTAGCTCAAGAGCTTCCCAGCTGCAACCAACAAATGAGACCCAAGTTGTCAATTCTCTAAAAGGTTCAGAGGTGCCAGTTTAAACACGAAGTCCTATACTGGACCTCTCTGCTAGAGAGGAACAAAGGCTAACATTACTTTTCTGGCAATACCTGACTCACCAGTGATTGGGGTTTTTTAAGAAAGTTTCTGTAGAAACCAGAAAACTTATCTGAAAAATAAAGGCTCCATGACAAACCTATATGCAACAAACAATCCCTCATCCATCTTCTTCACTGCTACAGGGAAAGCTGCAGATGTGGGTGGATGTTTTTCCCAAAAGCTTGGGACCGCCAGGCCCTCCATTCAACATCGCTCCCCGAAAAGCCAAGAAGTGAGTATCCCCACATACTGCATCCCCTCTGGCAGTCTTGACAAAGCAATTCAACTCTCTTGCCCCAAACATCTCTTTTAGGTATATCTTGCGTGTAATTGTCTGGAACACCAAAGATGTCCTTCTAGATGAAAAGAGCATCACAGGAGAAGAAATGAGTGACATTTATGTGAAGGGGTAGGAGTATTCTCTCATGTAATACTTACAAATGAATAACACTCTGAATGTCCCGGGAATACGTTGACCATGGGTTTCAAATATTATTTGGTTCAGCCAAGTCAAATGCTAACCTCAGAGAAGTACAGAAGTGTTTTGAGATAAAGCATGACCAGTTAATGTGTAGTGAAAGATCACAGAATTTCATCTCTTGAGATGGACAACAACTGAAAAGATAGAGAGTTAGCTTTGGTGCTGCGTAAGTTGGATTCTTAGTTTTTACATTCCCTAGTCTTAATATTAAAAAATCAATAGAAATCAGAGAAATATGCTACTAGGCTGATCTAATTTCTCCCTGAAAAATAACTCAGCAACTCACTGCTGATACAGCACTGGTCTTAGATCAGAAATTCAGTTCAGATGTTCCTATTTACAGTGCCAAATTGGAACCAAACTGCAAAAGGGCGTGAAAAATTCCCCAGCGCTCTGTGAGCAGCTCTTACAGCTTGTCTGCAACCCCTTAATGACACGGTTCCAATACAAACAGGCACCAGTGTAGTCCCATCACAAACACATCCTTCCATACTTTCAGATGGATGCCTGGTAATGAAGAAAATAAGCAGAAAACTGATGTTCACTACCGATCATTAGACGGCGAAGGGAACTTTAACTGGAGATTTGTTTTTCCTTTTGACTATCTCCCAGCAGAGCAACTCTGTTTAGTTTCCAAAAAGGTAAGTATTTCTAAGGATTTCAATACTTAGAATACAGATTCTAGTTAGTCTGGTAATTTGTAACTACATATTGAAAGAGACAATTTGGCTCAGTTCCACACACTTTTCTCAAACTGCTGCTGTGAACAGATTCATTTTGCCTTTGGGCCAGGAACAACAGCAATCTCCTTTCGGGAGGGGCAAGATTAGATCTTTTAATACTTTCACCAACCCCACAATTCACAAGCACTAGCAGATCCCAACTTTGAATTTTCGTAAGTAATTATTAAAGGTGCTTGATATTTGGTTTTTTTTTAATTTTAGGAACATTTTTGGAGTCTTGACAAGACAGAATTCAGAATCCCACCCAAACTGATCATTCAGATATGGGATAATGACAAGTTCTCCTTGGATGACTATCTGGGTAAGACTTCAAATAAAAATAGTTGCTGTTGTTTTGAAGAAGGATATCAAAGAAAACAATTTTTAAGTATTGCATAAGGATTGCATTTACAGAGTGAGAAACTGAGCATGGAAATATGCTCCAGCTTTCCTACACAGTACAGACTTACTGAATGAATGAGTATTCACTCAATGAAGGTATTCACTCAATAAATTTACTTGCAGGTAAACCAAGATAATTTTCATTCAGGTAAACCCTCTCATGAAGCACATGAAATGATAATGTGCATGAAAATTTACTTTGCTTCTTTCTTTAAATAAAATTACTTAAACAAGGGTACTTCAGTTCTAATTAAGAGTATTGACAAAACGCTGTAATTTAGGTTTAATCAATCTACTTCACACTGTTATTAATCCCTGCCTTTTCTAGAGATACTGCTCTGCACAAGATTCTCTGCCCTGTATTAAAACAACTCCAAAATCTTTAGCTTACATACAAACTATATAGGCCTCAAATCTGAAAACAAATAGTTGATTTATAACTCTCATTAAAGTTTACCAAATTATGCATTTAACTGTCAGGAATTACTTATTACATTGCTGTATCTGGGTATCTTTTGTTTATATGTGTGAGGAAAAAATCCTCTATTAAAAAATCAAACAATCTTGCATTAAAGCGCAGTCGAGCTTTAAAAATACAATGTATCAACACCAGCAAGAGGGTTTTAAACACAATGTGCTCCACTTCCCTGCCTCACAACATCCTTAGACAAACAAGAATGTAATGTGTCTGTTGATTGCCTTTCCTGTATAACGTGTTTAGAGATAGCAATGGTTGATGTTGAACTGCTGTGCTGTATGGTTGGTTGTGTTATGCAGTGTTTATTTTTGCATCCGCCTCCTAGGCTTTGTGGAACTTGATTTACATAAAACAATCATTCCAGCAAAAGTTCCTGAGAAGTGTAATATAGACATGATTCCAGAATACAAGGCAGACAGTTCTCAGAAGGCTCCCAGGACTGCCTCTCTCTTTGAACAGAAATCCATGAAAGGATGGTGGCCATGCTATGTTGAAAAGGACGGCTCCCGTATTTTAGCGGTATGGTTATTACATCTTTTAAAATACTTCAGATGTGCTCACCTTACTTTTCAAGTTACAAAGAAAGACTATAAAGAGCATCCCACTTAGCTGTTACCTTTCAGTGGATAGACAGAGAAGGGGTAAATAGGACATTCCATGCACAAATTCAGAAATTTGGTCTAGCAACAATTTTTTGTTTTAAAATATGAGTTTAATACTTCATTTATTTAGTTTGTTGCAAACCTTGTTTAACGTGAAAGACTCTGGTGCCAGGTTGAGGAATGCTATCTTGCCAAAGCAGCTGATGAAGTGTGAATTAATGCATAGCATCAAGCTGTGCCAGGGAAAGTTCGTCTTGGACATCAGGAAAAATTTCTTCACAGAAAGGGTTGTTAAGCATTGGAATGGCTGCACAGGGAGGTGGTGGAGTCACGATCCCTGGGCGTGTTCAAGAAAGGACTGAATGTGGCATTTAGTGCCGTAGCCTAGTTGACAAAGTTGACTTGGTGATTTTAGAAATCTTTTCCAACCTAAATGATTGTGTGATTCTTTAATTTATCACATTATTGCTCAGAAGAACATCAGAGACATCCCAAATGCATTAAAGACTAAAGTAAAAAGTTTAAATCCATCCAAAAATTAAAGGATTTTTGTATGTGGCAAACAAAATTTCTGTACTGATAATCCCGACTAGTTGTGTGATTATGTATGCAATCAGAAGACCCAAAACATTCTAACTTGTTTTACAGAGAATAGAAATGCATATTTATCATTTGCAGAATATTAAGCCTTTCAAATGTGTCTTCTTCTTTCTAATGCTTTTGCCTTTAACCTTTATTACTGAAATTTAATAAATGAGGAAGAATATTCAGAAACATTTACAAGCCACAGCAATATGAAAAATTAGATGCTTGGTCATTTGGAAAATATGAGGTCCTTGGATTGCTCTTGGAAGAAGAGGAAAAACTGGTTTTGTCTTGCTAAAATGCGAAAAAAATATAGCTTAAAACAGAACTATAGATGAATTAGCAGAACAGTTTTATGTCTAGTGATTTGGTTTTTTCTATGTGGCTTTTCCTGATACTGTGTCATGACAGTCATAGTACAGAAATCAGTATAGTTTGAGGAGGAAATGGGAAACACACATGTACACCCTGAGCTGATCCCAGCTATTCTGCATAAGTACCAAGCAAGTCCTGTTAGTGCAATTTCAATAAGATGCTTGTCTCATGCCCCTTTTTTCTGAAGGGTAAGGTTGAAATGACATTGGAAGTTGTCAATGAAAAAGAAGCTGAGGAAAGGCCAGCTGGTAAAGGCAGAGATGAACCCAACATGAACCCCAAACTAGATCTACCAAAGTAAGATCTTTTTCTCGCACTAGCTTTAGAAATATCCAATACCTAGCTACTTTGATGCATTCAGTAATATATTAGTAATCAGTTATCCTTTGCAAAATTTCATTTATAAAAGCCAATCTTGTTTCCTCCTGCAAGCATTAGGATAAAATGCAAGGTGATTTCAGTACTAATGGCACCTGTTTACTGCAGCTACTATCTTGCATTTCAAAACTGTTTTCTTCAGCCTCCAAACCAGCATGTTTTAATGTGTCGTAACCTCATGCCTAAGTATTCCCTGGTTTTAGAGTATAAATAATAACTTATTTCTTTCAAAATGCAGCCGGCCAGATACTTCCTTCCTTTGGTTTACAAATCCCTGCAAGACCATGAAGTTTATTGTGTGGCGCAGGTTTAAATGGCTCTTCATAGGCCTTATCATCTTGCTGATTCTCCTCCTGTTTGCAGCAGTGCTCCTCTACTCCCTGCCGGTAAGAATCTCTGAACATTACTGTTCCTCAGCTGTGGCACGGGCTTAGACAGCAGTCATCAACAGGATACACTCCCTACTCAGACAGGAGTCTACCAACTCTGTTTTAGCAGGAGATAGGGATTATATCCTTATAGCTATTAAAAAAAAAATCAACTGATTTTTATTGAGAAACAATTAAAATTTAGGTTAAAACTAACTTGTTAACTAAAGATGGAACAAGGAACTGCTTTAGAAGAGTTCATATCCTACACAATTAAAATAACTAATAGTTGGCCTAGAGTCTGGATTTTGGTCTACAGTAGTCTGAAAAAAAGTTACCTATTTTCACAGTATTTTAACTGAAATTATCACACCCTAAATACATTTTGATCCATTTTAATATTTTAAATGTCTTTTTCAAAACTACACTGAAGTATTTTGTGTACATCATTTTATCTCTCTTGTTTCTTTCCTCCTCCCTCAACAGAATTATTTGTCAATGAAGATTGTGAAACCAATTTAAAGAAGATTTTTTTACCTCATCTTTTTAAATAGCACTGAAATTTAGCCCCAGGCTGTGGACCAAAATCAGCAAGGCTTTCCATCCTTTGTATCTGCTTGTATTTAGAATGGTAAAATACATAATTAACACTTTCAATAAGGTTAGCCAAGGTTCAAGAGGTCATGGAAGGTGTTTTTTAAAAACAAAGAATAACCCACACCCCCTGTTTTTTTTTACTTCAGTAGTATCTATACATGGTAAAGTTCTGACTTTGCTTTTAAAGTGAATTTTTCATAAAAATCACTCAGAAGGCTGCCTGCTATTGCTGTCTCTGGTTTTTAATGGATACTTCCTTTTGAGAATTCTTTTCATTGGGCACACTTCGAAACTCTGCATTTTAAGTTAAAGGTAAACAATCACTAGTTACGATTATGCCTACCAAAGAGACATCACACTGCAACCAAAGGGTCATAGACTGTTTCTAGTTCCAAAGTTTTCATCATGCTGCTTAAAATTATTACTTGCTATGCTGTAGACTTGACAACAGTGTACACTAATCTTGACAACAAGTGCATAAACACAGAAATTAATTATATATTGTTTTTTTAGTATAACTACAGAATTTTAAATAAACTTATCCACAAGTAAAATGCAAGTTTCCAGTTTTCTTCGACTATTACAAAACTACAATGTATTAGGACTGTTGTAGTGTCTATCAGAAGATGTAATGTCACAGACCTGGAATTTAAGGTATTTTACTGTTATCTGCACAATGAAGAATAAGGAAATACTTCTGCACAAAGTTCCCACTAATTTATTCATTAATTAGGAAATTAATAAAGAAATCTGTTGACTAGTGTCACTATACTCCTTGTATTTAGAGATGACCATGAATCAAAACACAAGAGGATGCATGACCAAGAATCAACCCTTGTTTGAAATCTGATCTGCAGATGGGAAGTATCTCATTTTGCCTGTCTCCTCTCCCAAAGCAGAGTAAAATGTAATCTGCACTAAAAATCAGAATATAGCTGTGATTCTATCTCACTTTTACAGAGGGCTGAAGCAGAAGCACCTCTGAACATCCTCTAGACCTTGAAATGAAGGAAATCTGCCACAGAACCTGAAATTAGCATTTTGTATGATTTTCACACTTTTGACTGGATAAAGACTTCAGCTGTCTTTAAAGAGATGCTAAAAATAACTACAAGAATTAGTTAGTCTTTAAAAACTTCTGTCACTGTAGTTAGTGACACACTTAATGCTTTCTTATAACACAGTGCTGTAAAATAATAAGCATGCGCTTGTCAGGCGAAATAAGTAACCTTATTCTCTTGGAGGAGTTAGAGAAAAGGTCTTGCATTAAATAACATCCATCATGTGAAGTCCCAGTGGCTAGAGTGGAACAAGCAGCAGTCATCCTGTCGAAAACTACTACCACCCTTAGTTTTTTGTTGTTAAGAAACTCTCCAGTATCTTGACCCTTGAATGAGATCTCAGAGCTGGAACTAATCACTATCCAGATGGATTGTCCCTCCACTAATGATGAAATAGCACTCCAGAAATAATCAGCAATTTGCATGACCTGATGTTTGATCATCCACTATTGAAATCTGTCTCAATCAATGCCATAAATCTGAGGAACGGTAAAAATCACAGTAACTTTATTTTCATGGAAGCAAGGAGAATGTGTTGCTTCTAAGAGTTGTAATTAGAAAGCGTTTAACTTCAAAGAGCGTGGAGCAGAGATCCAAGCAAGCCTGTTCACAGAGCATTTGAAGAGTGGCAGGTACTGCCCTTCTGAGTGGAGTTCACCCTCTTCCAGATGCCTTTTTGTCCAAGCATGCATAGGCTTGATCATTTCACTTCAATTAGGCAGTGCTATTAAAAACATAACTGAAAAGTCTGAGAAGCCATTCCGTCTGCCAGCCTGCCCCAGTGACAAAGAAAAGACAACACATGTTCACAAGAAAGAAAAGGTGATCATTTATATTTACATAAGTGCTAGTCAAATCTGTAATCACTGGTGCAGCTGCTGTGCATGACTCCAATGTGCAACAGGTTTTTGTCTAGTTAGAACAGTTACTAAAGATTTAGCCCTGTGTAGGGAAGAACTTGGTGCTGCTCTCACTGTGTACTGATGACAGGAATGTCCACTTTGGCCAATCCAGCTCTGAACCACTCCAGTTCCCAGCAATGGAGGCAAATGGCCTGTGAAGCCACAGAAAAGAGGACAGAATGTAGATGTGCCTGGTAGCTGTCCTCCTTATTACAGGAAATTACATAACCTCGGGAATTCCTCCTCCTATAAGTTTGTTTTGCCAGCCAGCTGGAACATCCGGGGAAAAGCTAAAGCTAAAATAAAAGTGCTTATCACGAAAAATGGGTAACTAGCAGCAGTATGTCAGAGTCTGGCTTCCTCTGCCACCACATAGGTTCAAACACCAGCAGCTGCACTCTTTGATGCACTCAGGTATCCAAGCAGCGTATGACTTCCTCTCACTGCTTGCTGTAATTGCCCCAAACCCTGACTACTGCCATGGGCTGTAAGGAAGTTAACAGCTACTGTCATGTACTTTAAAAAGAAAGAGTCATTATGTAATTCAAGATGAAAAATTTGTAGAAACTTGCATCTCTACCAGCTCAGTGTAAAGAGGCAGTAAACTCACACACACAAGCTGTTCTTGCATTTCTTTGAACAACCACAAGATGACATCCCAAGTCTCGTATGTTCAAAAAGGCCTTCCAGTACTTCTATTTCATTCCTATCCTAAAATCTCACATAAGGAGGTGAACAACAAGATACATTTAATAGTTAAGAGAAAACAATCC
Organism: Orthonyx spaldingii; assembly: GCA_013397795.1. NCBI lineage: Eukaryota > Metazoa > Chordata > Aves > Passeriformes > Orthonychidae > Orthonyx > Orthonyx spaldingii. Next base: position 85,009 of record VZTJ01005785.1, read on the forward strand.
CATCAAGTCCATTGCTTTTAAGTGTATTTGAAAAACGCAGCTGTAAGTACCTTTGGGACCTACCTGTTACATACAAAGAAAGTGACTCCAAGCCTGGTCCTTACTGACTTTTATGCTGTTGGATCCACTCCCTGCCCCTAGATGCCTAAGTATCTATTTAGCAACTTGAAAGCAGTACTAAAGTGTGAAATGGCAGCATTCAGTGCTGCATCTCGTGTCAATTCTAGCTCAGCTACTAAATAACATGCAGAGCTGCCATGTCATGTCATGTATGCATGAATTGAAAGACAATTTTTCCATGGAAAACTATCAACTTCTTTAAAAATTCATATGCAAAAAAAAAAAAAAAAAGGAAATACACAAATACACATTTTATCTGTTGAGTCTGATCATGCTCTGACAAAGTTATCCTTTGAAAAATTTATTTCCATTGTAACCTGTACTGTGGCTAAGAGATTACATCCACTGACAAGTGCAAGATGAGGAACACTGTAGGAAAACAACACTTTTCTGAAGCCTGCAAAAACTCTGAATGCATTGTAGGTGCTGATAAAAGATTCCAGGACAGTTCTGTTCCTTTCCCAGACCTACAAGGTGTCACGACTTGCAGCAAAAAGCACCAGGGCATTGAGAACACAGCTGGAGGTAAACAAACACCCGGAACAAGTAGTGGGACTGCCAGCCACCTCACAGGGATCCTGGAGTGCCAGCACAGAAGAGAGTGGTGCTCACTGCATTTAGGAGAGCTACCCAGAAGTGGTCAGTGAGTGACAACGAGCCTCCAGCATGTCTTACACCTCATGCTGCAGGGTGCCAGCATCCACCTGGGGTCTGCAGACCAAGCCACTTCCTCTCCTCTCCTTTCTGCAGCAGTGGTGCTACCACAGCAGCAGTGCTGGAAAGTGACCCCAGCACAGTTCACCAGGAATGGCCTGGCACACTCAGCCAGGCAGCAGATTTAGGGTTAAACCTTTCAGGCAGAGAAGTGAACTGAACCTTTGCTTCCAGTCTCCTGTGTAATTCTTGTCACTGTTGAACAAATAAGGTAAAACAAAAGAAGACACTCATGTCCATGAGAAATCATGGACAGTCAGTACCGCGGAGAGTTGTACGAATGAACTTGTCAGCCCAGGTCTTTGGAGGTACTGAAGCCTTTGGTCATGATGCAGGTTCAGTGCCAAACTGGTTAACTGTAAAAACATACACATACTTCCAGAAAGGAAAAGATGCAGGAGTGACTGGAGGGTTTATATAAACCTTAAGTGCTGTTAGGCAGTAATGGAACAGTTACAGATTTGCACCTAAGCACCTGAACTCCCAGCAGTGCCTCTTCACACAGCTGTGTGTCTGTTGGGTCATGTCACTGCTCTCTATAAAACAGTAAAGGAAAATTAATAGAGTTAGATACATCACCAAACAGGAAACAATTAATAAACTCAGGATATGTTAACAGTGTCCTATCAATCATAATCTTCTTATGTTCAAATGGTGTATTTTATTTTCCTACAGGTCTCAAAAAAGGCACATTTAAATGAATAAAGATTCAAATGTGGATAATGAAAAGAATCGAGAACAAGCAAGTAGGATAAGGCTTCCTGTACAAGAAAAGCTTGAGACATCAACCCTAGCCTGGAAAGTGGCAGAGCAACAAGAAAATCACAAGTGTTCAAAGTAGGCTACAGAGAGGTAGAGAACATAAATCAGATGCATTTCTTCAGGGACTCTATTAAAAACATGCACATGCATACATGAAGACTCCTTCTCCCCTCTCAAAACCTTCAAACAAAAAGCAAAAAAATTTACAAGATATTAAAGGAGACATTAAAGGAGATTTTAGGTGACTGTTGGAACGCGCTGGCAGAGCATATTATTTGGTTTAATAAGAACAGAGAAAGCCTGTAATGCTTCCCTGCATTTACATATTAGGACAACATTACAAAATAAACTAGCTCTGATACTTCACTGCATCCCATGCTCACTGGAATCCCCCAGAGCAGTATTCCACTCTAAGATAGCACTGTGCTACTGAGAGGAGGATTATGCACTCAGAGCTGCGAAAGATGCCCTTCCTTATTGAATTGCCAAGTTTTCTAGCCTTAACTGTGCACTGGTTACTATTCAGGTTATCAGATAAAATACCATGAAGAACTGATCATGGACCAGTCTCAGAGTCACCGTTCCAGTTGGGCCATGGCTTCACAATGCATTGGCACTGGTGGCATGACTAACTTTAGATCTAATTTGTTCCCATTCACTACCATGCTCTTGACTAACAAAATCAGAACAAAAAGAAACATTACCAACCTTCCTACACCCTTTCTGAGTTTTTGTTTAGTGTGGGACAATCCTCTTACTTGCTTCCAGCCATAGTACTATGGTGTGTTGAAAGAAATAATGGGTTATGGCCTTGAGAATAATATGTTAAGCTGATGTAGTCATCAAACAAAATATTCTCAAACTGAGTTGTCAGGACGTTCCTTTGCCCCAAGACTCCATTTCTAGATTGCAGGTAAATTCAGGAAGACAAGAATACATCAGCACAGGAGAGACCCTCAGAAGAATTTATTTGCCCACAAGAGGACATATATAATAAAGAAAATAAAACTAAATAAAATATAAAAGTACAGAAAAGTACTTAGCCACCACTGCACATATGTAGCAAAAATGAGGATGGACACAAAAAGAACAACGTACCAGTTGAAATAAAGAATGCATAAGAAGGCCAAGACTTATTCTAAATGTAAAAGACACATTAACATGTGCTAAAACAGTGAAGGCTCCAGTTAGCAGCAAAACATTAGACATCATCTATCTTGGAGAACACCACCAGGCTTCTACAGCAAAGTACAGATTTCTTAACACTCCTTTCCATGTTTTCAAGGGGAGAAACATTGCAGAAGTATTTTGTATATGATTCTGCTCTGCTTTTACTCCCAGAAACATGAAGCCTTTGTTTTAACTGAGATAACTTCGGGGCTGAGAACTGATAGCACCGTTAATTTGCACCTTCACTTCAGCCCCTACACCTCCTGTGCAGTCACACACCAGCCTCCAAAGGCAACTCATAGCCTTGGCACCTCTGGGACTTCAGCCATGAGCTCCTGCCCAGGAGCCCTGATGCTCCCTGGCCTGGCAGAGGAGATCGATTTCCAAGTTGCTTTCAAAGCTGAAGCGTTCGTGTTTTGGAGTAGAAGGCAGTCAGTTAAACATTTAAAACTAATCCTGCCCGTGTCAGAGCAGTCTAGCCCCAAATTGACACATTCTTCCACATAATCTATTTCCCTCATGCAAAAACCTGCACCCTATATGCACATATATGAATAACTGCTACTGTTAGAACACTAAGAAAGTTTAAAAAAAAAAAAAAAAAAAAAACAAAAAAAAAAAAAAAACTCAGACACAATTATTTATGCAAGAAAGACAGGAACTGGAACACCTGGCAAGATCTTCTGGTGCTGCCATATAGGGGCTTTGTTACTGAGGATCTATTCCATGTTTTTGTTGTTTCTTGCCTTGAAATATCCTGAAAAAAAATGGGATGGTCCCACTGTGCTGTGAGCATAAACACACACACACAAAGTAGACAGGTAGAAGCACAAAAGCAATCAGTGCTGAGAAAGAAACTTACTTCAGTTGCACAAGTATATGTAGGGGTGTTTTTAAATAGAAATAAGATGTCGCCACTCATCTTGCTCTGATCCATGCTGTGCCAACTTAAACCCTGCAATGCATCTGAATAGTCAAACAAACGTCTGTCCCTCCCCAAACATCCACCATTCACATTAAATAAAACACATAACAATGGAGAGAAAATAGACCTGAAAAGAGCTTATTTCCAAATGCAAAGGTCTAACCTGAAGATAGCTATTTTCATGCAAATCTGAATTCTTCTTGCTCATATACATGAACCCAGAATTATCTGTTCAGTTAACACTCTCAGCTTCTCTTATGTGATTAACAGGGAGAAGAAAATTAAAGGAAAAGGGAATGGAAATCCCCCAAAGCAAAGAAAGAGAACCTCTGCTGCTCCAAACTAGCGAAAGACCCTGAAAACAAACTACAGCACTCAGGGCAATAAGGAGGGGAGAAAATGGATTGGGGGAAACCCCAAATCCCTCTTGCACAGCAAAAACCAGGCCAGCCTTCCACGCCAAGGGAGAGTCCTGCTGTCAGCACCAGGTTAGTGGCTGATCTGTTCCTTGTTCCTTTTGGAGCATGGGGAAAAATGTTTTCAGTTCAACCAGCCTCCAAATCAGTCTTACCTTTGCAAAGGTCGGGCAGTACAGATGCTGATGTGCCACTGAAACACCTTCCCACAACAATTGTTCAGCATGTGGCCACCTGCTCCGTGAAATTTCCATTCTATTATACATATCCACTGCAGCATGCCACTACTGGCTCAAAAGCTGAGTTTCCAGTTTGGAAACTGGAAATACCAAATTTCACCTCTGATTTTTTATTCTTTTTTTTAATCTGAATGCAACTTTTTTCTTCTTTTTTTCTTTTAATCCTGTGAAAATTTATTGTGAAAGCAATTAAAAAGGGGTAAAGAAAAACATCCACTGTCCATCTGTGAAAACACAGACTTTTTGGTTTTGCCATGAAGAGCAGTTCCAGTGAAAAGCAGGAGAAAGCTACCAGAACTGCCTGTGGTAACAGCAGTGACATCTAAACAAGCTCAGGGCAATGCTGGAGCTGTGGCAAGCTCTCAGGGATACAGGCCGGGTTGTAACAGACCCTGTATCTGTAAAATGAACAACACCTCAACTGAAATGTCAAGATCAATGAACTTTTTTTTTTTTTTTTTTAATGCATAATGAAGTTGTTAAATTTTATCCCACTTGTGTTTCTTAGTTCCTTTAGGTAAGTATATGTCTCTGGAAGACATATCTGACAAAGTCTGACAAAGATGACAATTTTAAACCAATTTTAAAGCAAAATGGTATATTTCAAACAAAACTCAATTCTAACCTCATTTGTCTTACCTCATAACTCAGAATTATCCCATTAAAATCAATTATTTGGCATAGGACAGAATCACTAAGCAGCCAAAGGAAGGATGGATAGTTTAGGTAGGATTTGAGGGAAAGGAAGAATTTGACTAACCAGCATTTATAAGAACATTCATAAACAATGTTGCCCTTATGCCACCACAAAAAATAAAAGAAAATTAGCATCTGTAAAAAGAGTGATTAATTTCCTCCTTTTTATCCCCATTTATTTCACAGAACAAAATTTCTAACTGCACTAGGCCAGAAAAGGTCTAAGGAGGACATCATTACTTCTAAGGATGTTAAGGGAGTGCACAGTCAGGGTAAGAGAAGTACAAGGTCCCACACCTCGCTGTTAAAACACCAGAGTGGAAGAATGACCTGACCAGGTCCCCTCATGACCAGGCTTGTCTCAGCAGCCTCAGCTCCCAGGCAGCTCTGATAATCTGCAGAGCCTCCACTTCCCTACAGTCTTTGAACAACAATTCTCTTGCATTAAATGCAAAGAATAACAGTGATAGCACGATGTATACCTGTTGAGTACAAAGAGCTATGCGGCTGAGTTTAATCAGCATTTCCTCCAAATGTGTCAAGTAATCCTGTGCTTTCATTGTGTAAAGCATCTACAGAAAGCAGTGCTACACCAGGCAAGGAATTTATTAAACATATTTCAAAGTTATTAGTATATAGTACCTTTACTGTGCTACCCGACATTTCCCACATATAACAAGCAAGTTTACTTCAAAATGTTTGTGCTTCAGTTCACTTACCTACAGGAATTCTTCCTTCACTTCTCTGTCCTCTGACATGAAGTCTGGAAGGGTCACCTTCATAATAAAGACAATGTGTGCTAAATCCACATTCCTGTCTAATAACTCTCAAAAGTTATAAACACCTGAATTGTGAATTAAAATTTTTTTCAGAAAATAATTTAGTCCAACACAATCCAAAGCCAGTGAAATTTTAGGAGACTTTCTTTTCCAATGGATTATCTTACCTCTTGAAAAATGTTTGCAACAGAAGAGCTAAACCATGTTCATTAGTTCTTCTAGTTAGGCATCTTTTGAGTTTGGAAAGGGACTTTTTATCAAGTCAGAATTCTGCCTGTGAAAAGGCCTGAAGGACTTTCAGGATCCTTGCGGTTTTGTCCTGAGCTCAAACCCACAGAAAGACTGTCCCAATACCAAACTGGCAGTCAAATATTTTAGCTTTTTGTCCCCAGGGTTCCATCTGCAAGCTCAGTTCCTTTAGTCTGGAAGAATGGATCACCGGACCCATTATTATCAGTCAAGTGTTCTCTTATCACCCAGCTACCTCAAGATAAAAGCCTTGCTGTTTAAAATGTAATCAGCATCCTTGTTTGAGCCCAGCCTGCATGCACTAAAAAGGGTCTGAACTCTAATTAGTGCCAAATGCAGTTTTATACTTACAAGTACTTATTATGGCACATAACCAAGTGTTCATCTCTGAAGATGGAACATTCAGACTGGAATCATCACCTCCTACCTCTCTTCAGTAAAATTAGTCTGCAGCCTCACCCCGAGCATGTCAGGCACAGCTCGTGATGCTTCACTAAGCATCCTGGGAAATTCTCATCAACAGTTGCTTATGGCAAGCAAAGGCTAATTTTGTTCTTTCTACACAAACATTATCTATGATTTCTGTTCCACAGGATCCACCCTGCACTCTCTGGATTTTAGAAAGCTAACAGTAATTCCATTTTGCCATGAAAGGAAAACACCATCATTAGACTGTGCTAAGTTCTTTGCTAACAGGTAACAAACTGAAGGCTTGATCTCACTGTCAGTGGAAGTGGGCAAGACCCTCCTAGACAGCATCAATAAATAGTTTGATACATGTATTTTAAAACAGTATTTCCAGACACTAAGAGCATTGTTTGTCAAATGAAATATATTATGCTTTAAAATTCCATTATGTGCATTTCAAGGGAAAGAAGTTTCACTGCAGCAAATATACTACTAAAATGTTTCTGAGGTACAAATAACTCATTCCTGGTTCTTTCAGAAACTGCAAACAAGTAATTAGCCCTTCTGAACTCCACACTGTGTAGCCTGTAGTTAATGTGATGTTACTAATGCATTTATAAACATCAGGCTCCAAAGCCAACACTGAGATATTCCATCATAATTTAGATCTCTCATTAACTTCACCACCCTGACCAACATGCTGTCACTGGCAGAGTGTTTGACAGTTTACATTACCTGCAGACATGAGTTCATGTCAATTCAATTAAGAAAGATTAATTCCAGAACTGACAATGCATAAATATTTTTAAATTACACCTGGCCTTGTTGGCACTGCTTACACCAAGACTAACTTTAGAAGAGAGAACATGTCTTTAGCCTCCTGGGCAGAAAGGAAAATTTGAAGGAAGGTGAAAGAAAGAATTTATTATGAATTCAGTATTCCATCGTACGTCCAATCTATCTTTTGTAATTCCCCCTCCTTCCCTCCCCCTCATCCCCCCCAAATAATTAAACAAGCTTATCTCTCACTGTCTGTTACAGAATTAAAAGAAACAGGAAAGATTCGATGCAAACAGACACTGCCAGAAAATTGTCAGTGACATCTTTATGATGATCATTTGCTGACTGGTTTAGGGCTAATTTGTGTACATCACTGCTTTGGAAAGCGTTCAGATACCACGGTGATAGACACCATATGAGAATGTAGATAGATAATATTTGACATTTATCTTCATGAACAAAGATCTGGGTAACTCCCCACTGATTGCACTTCTGATGAGTGAAGATAAATGTCACATCAGACTAAGCCATCTAGCATTCTAGTGAAACACTCTTTCTCTCGGCTCTGATGTGTAAAAATATCCTTCAGTGCATGGGAACAGACTTAATTAGGTAAGCATCAAGCACACTGTGATAAAATGATTTGCTCACTGTTATCAAACAGGTCAGAAGCCAGAGCAGCCAGATTTATTAAATTCTGGTCCAAGGTTTACTCTACTAGAAGAAACTTTCTCTGAGATTTCAATGTAACAATAGCTCAGCTACCGTCTGAAAATAGCACTTTAAGAAGAAAAACTGTCCTGCTATAGTCAAATCTGTGCCATACCCAAATAAACAAACCATTGAGAGAGCGAGCCATCCTGCGTGAGTATCACAACGATCCTGCTTTAGGGACCAGAGCCTTGTCTTTGTACTAAATTATGCTGAACTATGCAGATCCACCAACTCCAGTGCTATTAACATTAGCTGATGCTAAACAAGGCAGACGTCCTTAGTGCAACAGGAGTGGGAATCTCTACTAAAACATCAACTGGGAGCACAATGGGGAGTATTCAGACAGCAATGGGAAAGGCAGGGAGAGGTAACACACTTTTACTGTTTATAAGCTGATGGCTCATCCCATGGACTATTTTTTTTGTCCCATTGAGTGAGCTTGGTATTAGGGTTAAATGAGACAGAAGTGGTCATGGAATCCAGAGCTACCTGACATAAGCATTCAAGATTGTAATGCTTTGACATGACTTTTGTAATTTTTCTGCACTCACAGGTTGAAAAGCTGTATTGAGTGCTGCAAGGTACCTTAAACTCATCAAATTTGAGTACTTCTGTACTAGCCAACATGAGGCAGCATAAAAAAAGAGACAAATACAGCAGGAAAAAACAAATCCAGAAAGTAATAATGTTTTCAAATCCCTTCTAAGGTACTGGTTTGAGTAGACACTAAAATAGTGAACCAAGTGTAAAAAAGTGGTACTCTCGTGCTTTGTTTTGTTTGGGTTTTTTTTTTTAGTATTTTGCTTAATTTTCAAATTGTGGATTGTATTTTCAAGAGTATGAATTGTTCACCACTTCTGTTACCATAAGGTATAAAAACAACAGATTTCCAGATTCTGTCATCATTTTCTGGTGGAACTCTAAGCTTTAGTTAGAATTTTAATTTTTTTAAAGGCTGATGATTTTTAGAATGTGCCAGGAGAAACAAAGTGTTTCAGAGGCTAGATCTTTTATTAATCCCTTCAAAATTAAAAAAGAGAAATGCCAAAAACCAAACAAATAAAAATCCCAAAGTCTTTTCATGTATTCAACTTCACCCCCAGCTCCCCAAAACCTAACACAGTTGGGGAGAGGGGAGAAGAGCAGTTCATACCGGGGGTCTTTGTATAAACCAGAGATGCTTCAGGAGGGGGTCTGGCAAACAACATATACACACAAATACTCCATTTCTCACTTATCCAATCAAGCTTTACTGTTATGTACTACATCTGACCTGATTGCTGTACACTTTAAAGCTCTTTTCACCAGACTCTGTTATCCGGTCTGACAAAGGCACCCACCTGTGGGCTTCCTGTATATGAGGAACATAGATTTGGCTTTTTGAGCGCTAAAATTCATTAATCTTAGCAAAGCAGAAAGAACTACAACTGAATACAAAGGTCCTTCATTTGAGCAAGATTTAATTAATTTGTATTCTTAATTCCAGAAATACACTAAAGAAACTTGGACTTACTGAAATTCTGTGAAAATAAATTCAAAAACAAAACCACCCAAGTTAATAGGCAGTGCCAAGTCATCAGAAATATGTAGCTGTATTAGGGAAGAAAAACAAAATTAAACCACCATTGTGATCCTAGGAACTGCTGTCCTTTCAGGGAAATAACATTTCTATGTTGTGTGGGGAAAGACAGTAATAAACTGCACTGAAGCCATAGAGGGCAATGTTTCAGCTGCAGGGAAGTTATTAGCCCAGGAGTCACATTCCAGCAAAACAAGGGACAATTTCTGTGGGAATTTTTAGTTCAGACACATATTAGATAAATTTGTATTTTTTCATCTAATCTCCTAGGTTAACAGAACAATTACTTCAAAATCAGCACTAAATTAAGTTGAATTTCAAATCTCTCTAAATAAGCAATTTGTAAACTAACTGTTGCTATTTTCTCCCATATCAGTCTTGGAAGAGATGAGTTTCAGATTGAATAAAATTTTGATTATGCTTGGTGGTTTTTTTGTTTTGTTTTAAATAGAGTACCTTATTTTTCTTTCTGTTTGGTTTTTGGGGTTTTTTTAAGCTACCTTTTTTTAAAACCAACCACCGCCAGCGGAAGGACAATAACCTTGGGAGCCAAGGTACAGCTGTTGAGGCCATTTTTAGGGGGAACTCAGAAGAACTATTAAAATAATAATTTTTCTTTTATTTGAGAAGATATTCTCTATTTTCACTCCTTCTTCCTTTCTAACACAGCCATTCTTAGACAGCTGACTTGCTCAGCTATGCTAGCTTTTCCTGGAATATTGCCTTTGCTGGAGCAGAGCCAACATCATCACTTGATGTCTCAAAGTGAGGGGTGCTTACACTTGATTTCTGTCAAGGATCAACAGCAAAGCAAAACTTGCACCTTTATGTAGTGAAAACCTGCTGTTCTGACCTTTGGGCCAGAAGTCTTGACTCATACCAAATTTTTCTTACCGCTAGTAAAGTAGGATGGCTGATAAATCTCTTACTTGATTCAAAATGTTAGGAAGTGGGGTTTTTTAAGACCTTCTGAGTTCTAAGCCCTTTTGCATGTAAGTTCCACTCACACTGCTCCCTCCACTGCACAGTCTGTGCAGGTCATACTGTTACTGTTTCTGCAGCCAAGGAAAAGATGTCCCCGGCTGCAATGCCCTGGGACAAGCAAGCACAGAGTAGACCAGAAGGAATAAGGACAGCATGGTTTTCATTCTTGCTTTAGACTTATCTTCCATGATCGCAATGGAGATACCCAGTGGCCCCAGCATAGCAAAATCATAAGCAGTCTAATCAGCATTCTTAGCAGGAACCTAAGTGCTGGGAAGAGGTTCCTCCAAAGGTCGGTGACAAGCAGTTTGAAGCAGAATACAGACTAATTATGTTTTACAGCTGAAAGAAACGTAGGTATACACGAGCATAAAACAGAAGAAAGCTCAAAGGAAATGGAAAAAACCCATAAAAGTTTCATGATAGATTAAGAAAGAGTTACACGAGAAACAATAAATCGTGTGTGAGCACTTAAATACCCAGTAGTAAGAGAAAGCAGCTAGAAAATAAGAGTAGCTACAGAAAACAGTAGAATGGGCAAAACAAAATATTTTTTTAAATAAGGGCAAAATATCCTCCCTCCCACTTGTTTGACTTCTAAGATCTTTAGGCACAGTGCTACCTCCTTATGTGCTTTTAACACCTATAGCACAAACTTTCAGACACTACAGAAATAAACACTTCACGAGAATCCCAGTGTAGCATGTGGCAGATGGTGCAGTACCAGAACAAAGAAGGCACTGAAAGGCCAATACACTTAAGGTGTCTTATAGTTTGGTTTCGGTCATGGAGGGGTGGTTTTGTTCTGACTCTCTTTGAAAAGAATATAACCTGCACTACTACATGAGCAGCCTCTGCATCAGGCAACAGAAGACCTCCCTCTGAGATGTTTAGACCCCCTCCGTGTTTTTCTGAGTCAATCCAATATGACCACAGGGAAATCTAAGTTCCCTGAAAAGAGGCCATGAATGACATCAAGCAGCATACTTCACTGCTAGCTTTGAAAGCAGCTATTTAAATTCTGTATAGGTTTTATCCTAATAGTTTGGTTTGGTACAATTTTTTTTTTCTTTTTTACTATTAACAAATGACTGTGGATATTTTCTTGCATTTATATTTTTAAAATCTCAAAATATGAAGGAGTTCCTTAAATTAATACTGTCCCTCACATCTTAAACCATTTCTCATCTGCATGAGCCATATCTAAATAGCATCTTCCAAACACAGACTAGCTTTGTCATCTTTTTTAAAAGTCCATTCTAGGCTATGTTAAGATGATTGGGGTTTGGGGTCTTTTAAAAATAAGAAAATTAAGTCTTTTGTTCCTTGTACTTTTCAGGTTTTAGCAATTTTGTTTCTATACTGCAGGCATTTGATGTGTTTCTAAACATGCCAGAGCAAGAGTCAAATGTAAACAGCTGCATTAAAATATCACACTGGTTAAGTAACACCAAAAGACCTGGATTAAATAATGCCAGAAGACCTGACCTAAAACTAAACAGGCAGGAAATTAAAAGTCACATCTGACGCTTCATCTCTAACTCAAACCACTGAAAGAAGATTTAAAGGACAAAGGTTCTTTTATCTATGAAATTAGTCCGCGACACTGAAGAGTGAGACAGAAGGTAATAGACTGTCTGCAAGTTGCACCATCACAGTCACCTAAAAAGTTTACTGTCGACCTGGACAGGCAAGAGAACACACGGGACAGTCCAGGATGCTGTAAGCAATGGAAACAGGGGTTCAGAAGGTGACATTACACCCACCAGGTGTTCCCTCTCGCTTTGGAGCATTCTGAACCCTACACTCAGCTGCAACGGGCACAGCAATATTCCTGCTCACTGAGGCCATTAAATGTTTCAGGGCATTTATAGGGGTAAATATATCTATTCCACTGCACAATTCTATTAATTCTTCTACTCTCCTTACAACCCCACTGAGTGCATATCCTTCATGCCTTTTCTTGGAATTGGCATGGCTCCATTTTAAGAGCAGATGAAGTGCTTTCAAATGAATTTGTGAATCTCTCCCAATTGAAAAACATTGTCCTACTCAATCTCCAGTAATTTCTGTCTGATGTGTTTTGATGTTGTCGAATGGTACCTCCAAAACCTGGTAAATTTAAACTGCTCTTAGAGAAGCAAAAAAACTAAATGGAAATTACAAGACAATTGACAGATCTAAGACCTGCTCTTTTTAGAAGAGTCCAGGAGAATTCTGAAATTAGTTGGAACTCTCTGAAACACCACCAAGGCATCCTTGGTTTCAGAGAACTAGAGGTATGGAAAGCACTGATGACCAATGAACTGGTGCCCAATGAACATCAAAAAGCCTGGTAATCATCCAATCACACCAGTCAGAAAAGAAGTGATCAACTATAAAAGACAACTAAAAAAGCTGGGTCCTTATATTAACACTAAGATTTCTTAGACACTTCTAGTTGAGCAGATAACCAAATAAGAAACCAGTCTCCCCAGTGGAAAGCTGATACTTTCCCCCGACTCATTTCACAGTCAGGTGACAAGAGGATATAATAAACCACAAGATGTTGCCTTCAACCATAAAAGCTTTGTTAAGTGGAAGTGTTGCCCTAACAGTTAATGGACTATGAAGAAATATCCAAAAGGTTATGGGTGAGCTCAGCTTTCTCCTTAAGTAGAAGAGAGAAATCAGTCTTCATCCACCTTTGCGCTTTTCTTCTGTAGAAGTTCCTCATCCAGAAGTTGAGAAGGTTACAGACACATGGATGACATTAAGCAGCTGCTGTGGATGCAATGGACACATTTCTGAGGGGATGAACAAGCAGGCACAGGGCTGAAATTGAGAGTATCCATAGGTGCTTTTACATTGGTGTCCAGACAAGCCTGATGATTACTGGATGTGCTCAATACTGAGTGCTGTCCTCTCAAATACAGCAGAGGACCATGACGTGATGCTGCTCAGAACTACAGATCTCAGTGCACCTGAGAAGCAGACAGTGCTGTTCTGGGACAGAAATGCATCTACCCCAAAAGCAGAGCACTTGGACTTACTTTCACCAAAAATGAACTAAGAAGAGTTGAACTGATGACTGATACAAGAGAATATTGACAACCAAAGCTATTAACAGAATTTTCTCCAGGTTTTGTGTTTGGGGGTTTTTCCCCAGCAAGCATTTACATGAGTTGAAGACTGATGATAAAACAGCAGCAAACAATAACAGGACCAAAATCTTCGTGACTTCTCTAGATGAGACTTATTCAGCAGAATATTTTGTCCTGCAGGCAGCTGAGAGGAAGTGGAATTGTGATAGATAGACTCCTCCTGCACAAGGATGCAAGGGATAGCAGAGCATGACAAACACAGCTTTCATGTGAAGGAAAAAACTGGTCATTCTCAGGAACAACAGCACTGCACACTTGCAGTGTAAATGTACTTACAGACTATCACTTTGAAAAGAACACAGCTGGGTCCAAGTATCAGATATGATAACGGAGGATCCCGTATTACGTAGCTATGACCCCAGTGCTACTCACTCATAGTTAAAAATAAGAAATCTGAAAAATTACCACTCTTACAGAAAATATGGAATGAGTAATTAGTAGCACTGTGACCAGACAGGAAACAAAATCAGATATTCTGTCTTGAAAACAGAGAAGTTAGAAGTTCGAAAACAGGGAAGTTAGAAGTTCAAAAGCAGAGAAGAACAAAGGGCTGTTAAAAGTGAAGACCTACAACACAAGCAAGAAAAAAGGGCAAAACTGTCAGGAGTGAGAGGCCAGCAGCTAAATGAAAACAGGCTGAGTAAAGAACAGCTGAAAACAGGATACATGAAACGTTTGAAAGAGATTTGTCCCCAAAAGTCCAGACAGAGAGAAGAGCAAGAGACAGCGATGGCCTGCGTTAATCATGACTCCATGTCATACAGTAGAGTCACAGCTAAGCAGCTGCCCAGTGTCTCTCCCTCCTTTCCTCTTTCTTCTCTGCTCAAATTATAACTGAATTTGCACCAGTCGAGCAGTAGCTCAAGAAGAGAAAGTTTAAAAAAAAAAAAGAGGTATTCTAGTTTAGTTGGATTCTGACCTCTAACACATAAGGCTGCTTGATCCCCTGGCAAGCAGGCATGAGTAATCCAGCAGAGTGATGGGATCAAACCAATGAGTTGAATTAGGAGAACTGAGATGTCAAATTGGGTGGCCTCCTGTGGGCTTCTTTACATGAAGGGCAGGGGAAAGACCTGCATAAAGATGACACGAAATTCTGTGGAGTAGGAAGAAGACACTGTGTGCACTGTACAAGTCATGAGCAAAGAAAATACAACAAATTTCAGAAAATATTTCTCAGAAATGTAAAGTTTTAGCTGTTGAATTATCTTCCCTCAAGACGACACTTTGACAGAAGTACTTTTTACTTCCCTAACTTCAAAGACTAGACAGTTTAAACAAACCTCATCTTCAGTAAAAACCCCTGAAAATCTGTGGGTAAAGGAAATCAACATATCTTATGCAGATTGAGAGTCAAACCCCACAAATGCTTCAATGAATGAACAAGGCATAAGGAAAACTATCAATGGAAGACAGTATCAGTTTATCCCAAAACATTACACATCTGCAGGCAGCAGATTTCTAAACACTGGAGAAGAGCTTTTTCTTTCTTTTCCCCCCAGTAATTTCTTAAGACATTCCCATAATGCATTTTAAGAGCCCAGAGACACATTCCCATTACTAAGTTTTTAACAACCCTACAAGAAATTTAGGTCAGAAAGCAAAAAACATTGTCTGAACATACTTGTAATATGAGGAAGATTTCTGGTTTACTGAACAAGTATCATTAATATTGCTACTGCTTGATGCATATTATATTCCACTCTGACTCAAAAGTTTTTTGCCCCAAATCTCTGTAATTAAATGTATCATGGCAAACATGCACACATTCACAATCTCCTATTTGTACTGGATCATGAAATCTTAGGGATTCTGTATAGCCCCCCAGTAAAAGATCTTATCTCTGAGTCTTGTTATATGGGTCATGAATAATACCAGAAAGCAGTGCTGTGTCTCAAAATTGGACAACAACAAACAAGGGAGCTACAGAAGAGGAATAACAAACACAATAGACCAAAAGAGAGAAACATACATCCAAGGCTCTATGTCACTGCCCTACTTCATTTATAAAAGAGTTGGCTAGTAATGAGCATTAATTTAGTTTACATTTTTTAATGGTATGACATTATTCTAGACATACATCTTCAAAACAGAGTAGTGGCACATTGGCTGCTTTTGTTACTTTTACATCCAGTCCTAATTCCAAAATTAGCTAAAAAGCAAAACCATTTAGGAAGATACGAAACTCAAATAAGACAGACACAATGAAAATCTGTTTTAATCACATGGCTTACCCAAAAGAAGGGGGAAATCATCACAAATAGTTCCATTTTCATCTTGACTCTCTGTAAATGTTTAATGTGAAAAAATGTGATAATTAATGTTTCTATACTCTTATGCTTAAGGAGTCATTACAATCAGCCTTTGTTTGCTACAGAGTTGGCAGAGCAGACCTGCTGCATTTGAGAAGGGAATGTTTTAGGGTCATTTAACATTATATCACTCTTGGTGATCCAAAAGCTGCTATAATTCTGCCAAAGAGTATAGAGGGTTTCCCAGTCAAGTTTCATCCTGATTTTGATTATTGTTTATCTCTAGTCCATGTCTGAATAGTTGTAGTAAAATAGAGGAAGTTTTACTCCTGAATTTGAGGTCAGCTTGTAATGAACCATGGTTTCAATCGCATGAACAGCTGCTTCTTTTATAAGCAAAAAGGGTTCACTTACAGTTCAGGGTAACACAGTAATAATTTAAGGAACAAGGAAGCTTCTATTCATTTCTTTATTTTTTATATGTTTTTGAAACGTTTTGACATCTGAGTGCCTATAGTGGACTTGTCTGAATAGAATGTAATATTGACACTATTCTCCTTTACAAAAAAAAATGAACAAAGTGAATTTTAAACCCAGAAATACAGTAGACCTATCAATCACCATATAAAAGCCTTTTCATTGAGAACTTCATTTTTCATAGCAAGAAAAACTATTATTGATCTTCTAAAACTTTGCAGCTCAAGTTAAAAAGGGCATAGTAAATCAGATATGCTCTCTGAAAACCAGACCAAAAATATCTAGAAATTACAAGAATACAAAAAGGAAAAATATCCCAAAACCAAGACATAATTAAAGTCAGTGGAACATAAAATTTCTTACAATTAACGAAGATTTCATCAGAAATAAAGGGGTTGGTGGTTTTTTCCCTTATCTAATTCGTAAATGTCCTTTTGGATGAGCAGGAATATTTTCTACAAGTTACAGAACTAAATAGAAGAAGATAAACAATGAATTTTTCATTTGTTGTTTATTGCTCACTTCTTCAAGAAAACTGTCAGGCAGACACAGGAGTAAGCCATTGTCCCAATTCACAGCTGTCCTGAAGAGAACTTTACTAGTTCTTCTTTCTAACCTTTAAGAAAGATTTGACCCTCTCTGCTCCAGCCACTGTAACTCCAATTCAGTGGACTTTTCCAAGCTATTCCATACCAGTGCAATGCTGTTCAGTGGATCTGTTTCTTACCTACAGCAACCAAAAAGTGAAGAAGACCTGGTGCTTTTGCTTCACCTGATGCATTTCATCACTCAGCCATACACATCATTTTTCCTGGTGTTATTTTACTTATATAACAAAGGCCTTGATCCTCACCTGTACTTTAAACCAAGATTTAGCTTGCCAATGCCAGCATGCTCACTCACATCAGGCTTGCCCACTTAGGGGCATTCATTTAAATGTATCCAATCACTTTGCAATACACTTCAATTCATGTTCTCTTCTCTGTTTAGCAAGTAGCCATCATCAAGTTAGGAATATGATTTCACAGATTATTAAAGGTTTACTAGAATTTAGTGGGGGTGGGATTGGCTTCTTTGTAATGCATTTTAGCATGGTGATAGCAAGGTGAATCCAAATCCAAGACTCAGTTTTATTTACCTAGGAGACAAAGCTATGCCAACTTCCAACTCACCTGAAGGATGACTGTCACAAGGAATTGTAAAAGCTAAACTCAGTTCTAAATGGTCCTGTGTCCTGAATTTAGAGGTAAATTGCTTCTTTACCACTCAGCAAATACTCAGCTGTTCACAGCAGAAATAGATGACAAAGAGAGAATCCCAGGAGTAAAGCAATGAGAGCATTAAATACACAGAAGGGTACATGACTATCACACTGTGCCTTTAGTCCTCTCTCATGGTTACATCTCTGATAACTCAAACAGGCACTTGGCTCCTTTCTGAAATGACTGAGGTGGGGATGAGCTAATTCAGGATTTTATGTGACCTAATTCAGAAAACATGCAGCTCTTTCACTTCACCATACACTATTCTGCAAGTATTTTCATTCATGCCTATCTCTGAGGCTTTGGAACTTAGAAACTTTCATTTCTGAAACCTGCTGCTCTCCACATGTCCTCCTTCCTCCCTAACATTTGCTGTAACTCACCTCTTCACCAGATGAAATAGTAACTGATTGGTCAGGGTACACTAACCTCAGATTCCTTGTTGGACTGGCCATTTTTAAAATGTCACAGCAGAACAGCGGGACACTCTTCCTACCTTACACTCAATGGCACTACATGCACAAAGAATAAATACCATGATGAAAGCAACCTTTCCACATCTCCTATCAAAGTAACAATTCTTGCCAATTCTTGCAGCACACGTGTGTGGTCACTGGCACACTGAATTTATGCAATTTCCATATTTGAAATCTTATTTATTACTTCATTTTTGATGGAGAATAAGTCTTACGGGATCTTGATGTTTCTAACTCACACCATTGCTTCTTTTCATGCCCAATTAGATTTGTTTCCATTATTCTTCTTCCTAGCCTCTCATTTTTCTATTTTTGACACTTCCTAAAGTAAGAATGACTTCCTGAAGCAGAAGCATGACCAGCAAAGCAATGCTGCTCATCATTCTCTTTCACCAGTTCATATTATGCATTACAATTTTTTTTCCTTTCTCACTATGCCAAACTAAAATTTCTTGGTAAGGTAGATGCTCCACCCACAGGTCTATATATGCTCTGTTATTTAAAATTTAGTTTTGGGATTCTTGGCTTGAACTTAAAGCAATATATACTTACATAGATCTGCCTTCCTTAAACTACAAGACGTACTAATATTGATTTATGTAGCAAGTTTTTAACCTATTAATTTTTAATCTCTTTCAGTAGTTAGAGATATTTTACTTTGTCAGCCTTGAACACACAAAACCTAAATCTAAACCTAAGGTCAACCCCTAAACAAGTATAAACAAAACAAGAGAACAGCAGTAGAGAATTTTATTACTGAAACAGGCCTGCTTTGTAGTGTGAAACAGAATAGCCTACATTGGTAAGGTTGCTAAACAAAATAAGAGAAAATTGCACCTCTGGTAAAGGCACATTAGGTGCCAGATTCCTTGAGAGACTTGATAAGGTTTAGGCATGTGTTTTTCTAAAGTCTTTCAAAGTCTCCCTCAGATCTACTCCACCACATCTCCCAGCAGTAATACTAACCTTTCTACCTCTGTGTTCCCATCAGGAACCAAATTCAAGATAAATAAAGGAGGATACAAGGCCCCAAACCTGATTTCTGGGGGAAAAAAAAAACCAACATATTTTAAGTGATGCTCCTTCCTTTCCAAGTATATTACCTATTCTTCAGGAGATCATTGCTTTTAGGCAGCCACACCATGCCCTCTAAAATGTTCAGTTCTCATACATGTCAATTTATAATATTCTGAAAAGGAGAAATATAGAAAACACATTTTAGATGAGATCTGCTAAGTACAGCTAACATTTTAATTCATATAACAATTGTTTATTGCTCAATTATAAACAGCATTCTATAAGCAGGCAAAAAATATCCTGATCGAAAGCACAGTTTAGTGACTTGTTTTTATTTCCATTTAAATCATTCTGCATTTTTGTGCTAGGTTAAATGCTCATGAGCTTGTAATAATTGCTGCTAATACAGCTCAACTGGCAAACCAAAACGCCTTTGCAAGTAGCTCCCTACTTAACTAACTGTAGCTGTTATTAAAAAAAAACGGAATCTGTGGCTCTGCCAGTTACTTTGTTTCATTGAGATGTTTGTAATGGCAAGTCATTAGCTAAAACCATTGCATTCACACTTAAAACAGTATAAACATCACTCATGCTTCTTTTCCTCTTTTAGCTGTTAAGTTTACTACTGTCTTTAGTTCTACTTTCATTACCATTTGCTTTTCATATTTATAGTATTTGGGTTTAGCATTCCTCTGAAGGTCTGCTTTTGCTGAGATAGCACTGAAGTACATATCTGTTATTGAGGATGCAATTTACAATCAGGGTAAGGAGTCATGCAAGGGAACAAAGCAAGTAAGGCCAAAGAAGCAGAATGCAAGCTGATCAAAACATGGGATACTGTTGGTGGGTTAGTCATACAAAGCAACATGACAAAATGCTGTTGCAAGTCACCAGAATAAAACATACATGACATTTCAGGTTCAAAAATGGTGGAAAGGGACACTATACTGTGAGCTCTGCTGCTGGAATTCAGGAAGCTTCGCTGTATCCTGTTCTGAAAGCACAAAGCACATGACAGGGTATCAAGCAGCAGATGCACTTATGTGTCACAGCAGGGAGAGATTTTTTAACTAATCATAGCACTTTAAACAATATTTAGACACAAAATACAATCCCAGAGGAAAGACAGCAATGCTAAGATGTAAGGGTGAAAAGGAAACTTTAAGAATGTTCAGTGTGTGTAATAAGGAAAAGTGTCAAGCATGGCACTTCCACATCATGCCAAGCATGGATTCCTCTGGATTTTTAAGGAATGGACAGCAAAGATACACCCACATAAAAGAATGAGTGTTTTAATAACTTACAAAGGTGTACACTTAAAAAAGGTGCTGAAGTCTCAAACTTACTGCAGTGAGTGAAAAAATAACTACTGTGCACAGGGTTTGCTTTCTAACATTGGAGTTTCCATCCTAGTTACAACTACCACTTGTGTCAAACCAAGGAAACAGCAGCCCACTGAATTTTGAAGTTTAAATGCATAGAAGGGTTAACAGGAGCTACAGCAGCCTAGCTTGTGGTACCTTCATTGACACTGGCTAATTCTGTAGAAAACTATTTAAAAACAACCAAACAAACAGAAACAAAACTTCCAAGTATTACAGAGGTTAGTTTTCTTCCTGGACCAATGTGAACATGCCCTCTTGGCCCATTATAAACTTTTCTTCAGTCAGATGATGTTTTATTTATATGCCTCCAGGAAAGAGGCATTTCCTTTACACAGATAAGACTGCAGCATGCACACGTATGGATGTTTACATATGCACAATGGAATGTATCTCAGCCATGGAAATCCCATCAAACTGTAAAGGTTTATGAATGAAATCCAAAGGCTACACAAAATACCGCTAATGATGAGCTATTTTATAAACTTGGAAATAACAACAAGACTTTAAAAACCCCGTACTCTGTAGCCAGAGATGCACTAATGTCAAACAGATTGCTTCTTGAATTGTATGCTTGGTAGAACCGCTCTGAATCTTTGTCTTGATGGATCCATTCACAAACTATGCTCAAAGTATTACAGCAACTGCCAGGATGCCATTATCCAGCTATTACATTTAAAATAAACAAACAACCCCCCCCAAACCAAACAAACAACTCCCCCACCCCCCCCGCCCC
>VZTJ01005785.1:106327-118494 GCA_013397795.1 Orthonyx spaldingii
CCCACCCCCCACAAACCAAGAGCAACAAAACCCCCACACTATACCAGAGGTACTGGTATTGCCATAATTTGCCCTCCCAACCTGTCTAATACCACAAAACTGTAAACTATGAGCAAAAAATTACACTTTAGCTCCTGTGGATACACTCAGGTTATCCAGACCCAGTTTTCTGCCAACATATTTGAGTCAGTATTGTGTAAATTTGAGTACTGTCCCTCGTCACTCTGATCTGTTTTAGATATACAAAATTACTAAACCAGGACTCAGCTACAACCATCTTTAGGGTTGTAAAGTTACATAAGGAGGAATGAGACACTTGATGTAACTAAATACCAGCTGAAATAAATGGCAAGCTGCTTTGTTTAAACAGGTCAAATCCCATGGTCAGCATTCAGAAAAAAAAATCAGAGTAAAGTTAATGGGATTCCTCCCTAGACGATTGGAGCAAATCCACCCCGTGATAATGAAAATAAATTAATTCTGTAATTTCAAAGATTTTAAGCAGATTAGAACAACCAGGACATGGTTTTGTACTTCCATCTTGATATATGTCTGACTGCATTGTATTTTGAGGATAACTGTTTCTTCAAAGTTATGGGAAAACATGACAACATTCATGCCTGTTTCAGTCACTAGTCAAGTTACTTCATTCTACATTGTTTACTGGACCACAATGATCATATCCTTCTTTTGACCCCAAACCTTGAAAAAATACCACAGACTGCTAAAACACTTACAGTAAAAGCATCCATCTAATCTTTCTACTCGAGCAAAACAGTATGTTCCATCAGGAATGAAAAACTGGTTTCACTGAGGCTCACTTGACATAGGAATGAACCCACTGAGTATGTAAGGTAAAGACAAAGGGTGTTAAAATAGGAGTGAAATGTTGCAAGGAGCGTTTCCCCTTAATGAATTACTGGGAGATTTGTAGCAGGCCAGCCAGGGTAAGTCTTTCAGCATGTGTATCCAGAAGTGTCATGGACTTGCTGCACTATATCGTTGCTGCCCTTTCCATGAACTGGGCAGTTTCCTTTCACCAGTTTATTTTCACTTCTATTCTGGCAGCTGTCTACAGCAGTAGGCATTTATCTTAAATAATTTGCTACTTGTTGAAGAATTCATGGAAGGTGGGGGAGAGGGAAATAACCATTCTTGGTGCACCATGTCATAACTGATTAAAAAAAAAAAAATCAATAAAGTTTAAACAGATTTCCCACAGATTTCCCCCCTCACTTTAGAGGAAATCTCACACATATAGGTACCTTCCCCATCCCCCAAACAAAACACTACTAAAACTTGCTGTATCTAACTTTCCAGTTATTCAAAGTAGCGAAATTTGTGGAAGATGTGCTTGCCCTTAAATAATTCAATGTATTTTCCTTATCAATTAAAAAAAAATCAGTGATAACTGCAATAAAAATTAAACTTGGTGATAAGAAAGTGAGTGTTTTCACACTACTAACCTTTTTCAATAACAGGGCAGATCCTTTGATGCAAACTAACTCTTCCTATGTTTGGCAACTAACTTCAAGAGCAGAGTTTCTGGAACAAAAAGACTGGGTAGTGGAAATTCAAAAGGTAAAAGCAGCATTTAACGGGGAATGTTACTAAAATGTACATTACATTATCTTAATCTCTGTGTCATGAACAAAATTATCATTTGCCCAGTCAGTAGAGTGTTGTGGAAGAAAGAAAAAATGTCAACAGTAAGTGCCATTGGTAATATAAGGGGCTAATCCAAGCAAGAAAAAAAATAAAGAAGGAAAAAAGTAAATATTTTCATTCTCCTTATTGGATACAGTTATGGGAGGCTGGCAAAGTATATCGCAATGCAGACCTTACAAAGTGTTTGATATTTTTTATTAAATGGGAGTGAAAGCAAAATGGGGAAGAGTGAAAGTCAAATTATATTCTTGTGTTGCACATATGAAACCCAAGGGAGCAACTGGCATTTCAAGCACTGGTTGCTACCAATGATTTGATGAAAGACCAGTAGCTGTAAAACTTTAATGCTTTTCTAGGCTTTACACAAATTCTGTGAAGTCAGAAGTTCACTGCAGCAGGTGAAAAACCAGGCAAGCCTCCCTAGTCCTCATTTTCTCTCATTTGAATGCAACAGTTCACACTGCAGGTTTGCATACTATAGCCCCACAATAAAGCAAACAGAACTGTAGTCTGCTATTTAGAGTAACCCATCTTTTCAGACAAGCTAACACTAAAACTAAACACTTTTCAGTTACAGAGACAAAAAAAAAATTTATTTCCATAACACATTCATTATATTTACATTATATTTCCATTCTGCTGCCCCAGAAAAGTTTCAAAGGCAGAAAAACAACAGGTAATGTTGAAAAACAAAATATTTTCTTTTCACCATAAAGTCTGAGTAATAACTAAATGGCATTCTTCAAATGGAGATTAACAATGCTGAACCAGATGTTCTCCATTTCACAAGTGTCTATGCCTCAAAAGTACCCAAGACAGATACCTTTTGGAAAATCCTACATCCAGAGTTCAAATTCAAGCTTAAACAAAACAAAATCAAGTGGAACCAACAACCTCTCCCCTCTGCAGTATGTGGCATGTCCCCACTCTGCATATATCAGTGTAAACTGATGGACAAAATGAGTTTAAAAAGTTATGTGTGCACATGATTACATGAAGTCTGCTAGAGAGGCGTTATAATCAGAATCTTGACTGTAATGTCCTGATTCATCTAACATTTCAGAAAAAAATTAGCTTCAGCTATGAGAATCATTCTCCTTGAAGTTGTCCAATACTGAATGAACAGCTTTGACTCCAGTTAAAATCAAAACCAGACAGATTTTCTTTAGTTCTAGTCTGTTAGGAGTTGGTTGAAATTTTCATGAGAATATGAATTTCCATAAGGATTGAATTTCAAAGAGCAGACATCTTATAAGAATTGCTAACCTTGAAATATTTCCCTTGGAATCTTATGGCATGTGAATGCCCTTTCATCTGTGCCCGTTTTTTTCAGTGTAACCTTAAATTACACTGGGCCTAAACTCTTTACTTAGTGTTTTTAGGAAGCACCAGTGAGAGTGCCATTTGTATTTCCCCCTGTATTAGAGACTTACAAAACTATTCAAATTTTTAATTCAAATTTAAATTAAAACCTAGCTGGTTCGTTTGCATGTATGAAGGAATGGTCTCAGATCTCCTACAGTGATGTTTGCCTAGGAGAGATAATCTAAAGGGAAATGGATATCAGTACTGTGTTACAAATTCTGATTGTAAAAAATTTGCCATAGGAACCAGTCATCTCCAGAATCTGCTTAGCTGACCAGAAGCATAGAACCACAGAATCATTTTGCACTATAAAAGTCTCTTTTCAACTGCCCATAATTTCAGGACTCTCTTTAATGTGAACATTCATGTTCCTCTTGCCGGACGTGAGACTGGCTTCTGGAGAGCTGCAGTGCAGCTGCACCACTGCTCCCTGAAATAAAAATACCTTTCCCCCATCAATACATTCAGATGATAATGCCCAGCATTAGAATGCTTAAGAACAAGGGCTTAATACTTGGTATGGGAGACTATTATGTCACACTTTCATGAAGTCAGCTTGGAGACTAGGATGAGGAGCACTGGATAGGAAAAGAAACCAGAAAAAGTTTTGATCAGACTTCAGCAAAAGATTTCCTATCTGCAGAAGATTTCATGTCTTCTTCACTATGTTAGACAACAAACTGTAGGTGCTTGTCAGTAAAAAACCTGTGACAGAAGTTTCTGTGGGATCAGCTCTATGAAATGGCATCTTGTGGAAACACATAGATCCTGTTCACAAAAAAGTAATTTTTGTATTCAGTTTTTACTGAATGCAACCAGCCAATAACAGCCAAATTCCTTTAAATCTTAACCAACAACTTTTCCCTGATGAATCAGATGTAAACACCTCAGACTGGAGTCACAAACTTCGCAAAAACTCTTGCACCAACTTCCCTGCACTTTTATCACACTTTATAAGATGAGGGAGTATCCCCTTCACATTGTGGAGCTTCTCTGAAAACAAAATGTCCTAATTAAGACATTAGCTAAGCATTCCAGAAGGTACCCTTGGGAAAACTCAGTATACATCACAAATAAAGAGGAGGATTTAACCTCAAATTATAAACAGCAGTGTACTCTAACTAAATAGAAGAGGCACTCAACTGCAAGCAGCTACAAAAAGAGTCAGTCTGTCCAAAATACCTGTTAAATCATGGCCAAACATTTCTAGATTTCTTCCCTTTCATGTTTTGTTTCCTGTATTAGCTGCTGATAAAAAACATTTTGCCACTACTTAGCTGGGGAGAGAAAGAGACAAAGCCAAAACCCAAAAAGTTGTTACATGGTTTATTTACTTTAAAAAACATGTTTTCATTGTAATATGAACAAGGCTCAATAACTACATTCTGGGAATTAAAGATTCAAACTTGGTGTTCTTAATTTGTATTTTTCCATAGAGCCAATCCTTTCAGAGATGCTGCATGGTCTAGTGATGGTCAGAGGAGAAGACTGGGAGCCTTTAGGATACTGGGTACTAATCCAAACTCACAGCACTGACTCATAGTCTGGGACAAGGCACTTGACCTCCTATGCCTCAAACAGTCCAGCTGGAAAACACAGAAAGAAAAGCAGCAACTCTGAATGAGAAACAGTTATTATGACTAAGATCAGCTCCTGGATAAATCCAACATCAAATAAAATGTGTTTTCCATATGGAAGCTGCTTTCCTAAAGTAGAATAAAATGTAAATGCCTGTCAATTATAATGATCTGAGAGGCAAGTGGGGAGAAAAGCAGCTCTGTGACAGACTAACAGGAAAGACTCAGCTAGGAATGAAGGACTCTTCTTGAGGTGCAGAGACAGGGGAGATGGAAAGCAATCAGGCATCTGGCAGCAGCAAAGGTGAAGCCATGATCGGAGGAGGTCAGAGACAACAATGTGTCTGAGTCAGAAAAGGTCACTTATTCAATATTCCAGCTGTAAGATGAAAGAATGCAAGTGGGATTTTTTCAGAGTAGAGATCACAGAAGCATGAACATCTAAAAGGTGGACTGTTTGAAAGTACCACTGACAGATAGGATGAATCCATCTTATCAGGCCAAACAATTTCTCAACTCTTGATTTTACCTTTTTCTTCTCCTCTCTTGCACTTCTCTAAGCAGCCATCCCTGTTTCCCAGAGTTTCCACCTCACTTGCATTCAAGCAAGTCTGCTTCAAGCACTCCAAGTCTGTGTGAGGAGATAAAGAGCTCCCAAAGTGAAGGTAGAAGATGACATCACCTACATTCTACTTCGCCTGAGCTGTGATTTTTGTGCATTTTTGTGATGACCATTCCATTAAAATACAGTGTTACTGAAAAATCTCATTTCCTATAGTAACAGAACAGCTGAGGTAGCTCTGTCATTCCCTATTGGTATTTGCGTGAGGCTCATGTGAGAAGGAATAAAAGAGAATGCTAGTAAAGCAGATGAATTTTAAGGAATTAATACCTTGTAGAAGCACATGGAATCCAAACTGCAAAAGAAACAAATACAGCATCATTTGACCTTGGAATAGATCCTGATCTCCAGCATGTCCACAAACTTGCAGATTCACCAGCTGAGATCTCTTTATTTCAGAGAAAACAAATAAACTACAAAAAGTTCAGATGTCCCTAAGGTAAGCTGAACAATCAGTCAGTGACAGTAGGGAATTGTGAACCAGGGGAAAGAGATAGTTTGAGAGGTAGCCATCTACAGATTGCACAGTGAACTGCTTGAATAAATTTAATTCCTTGGACTGACTTTACAAAGCCAAAACAAATTATGGAAGTGTTGTATGAACAGCACTCTCCAGTTCAAGCTGGAGACATGCCATCAGAAAGTCCACTGCTTCCACAGCTCCTGTGGAAATTGGTAAAGCTTGTTGAAAGCATTAAAAACACAAGCAGAAATTGAGTTTAAAGAACTGGCTATACCAGAAACTGCAGCAGTGGATGCCCCGACTCACCAGCATTGCCATTACAATGAAATAGTGAATTCTCTTGAGTTTTTACTGGAGTGGGATAACATCCTTGGGCACAGGACAAGCCAGCGGCAGTTCTGGCATACCAGTGTGGAGACAAACCAGCAAGGAGGCCACTGTACTGTGTGGCCTTGGACAGGTTCACAGGCTACAGAAATGCACCCTGGAAGTTTCCTACAATAGTACATTTTCCAAAACACTGTGGTGAAAACTATCAATAGCACAGAGTCTTTTATGGGCTGTGAAGCCGGTGCTGACATTTTCTCACTTCTATCTAGCCAGGAGAATATCTAAGCTAAAAAAAATGCTTTTAGCAGTTATAGTAAAAGCAATTTGAAGAAGAATAGGGAAAGAGAAGGTACCAGCTGAGCAACTGTCTGAGAGAAGGCAGTCCTGAAGGCTTAGGCAACCAACAATCTTGCAGTCAGCAAACAATGCAAAGAATTAGACCTGCTAACCACAACTTGGTCAGGTACTTGATCTGTGGATGATGAGGATATGAAACATATGTTAATGTATGGTTAGCATGATGTCAGTGACTCTCCTTTGACAGGAAAAGGTTCAAAATAAGTTGAAATAAGTTCAAGACAAAGATCTCTCTTGACAGTATCCTTAGCAGGACATAAAAGTACTTGAGAATGCCAATGCAGACAAAAACCAAGACAAAATTCTTGTTGGCATTCTCTCAACTAACATTCTCATTTATTCTCTGTTTTTATCATAATCTACTTCTTTGCCATTCACAAGTATGCTGCTGCGTATTTCAACACTCCTGTTAAGGTAATTAGAGACACAAACGCTTGGGCAAGTCATAGCAGTAATATCTCACTGCTCCTGTGGACCAATGGCAAAACTGGAATTCTTGCAGCCACTGTCTCTTTGCCCAAACTAGTGCAAGACTTGACCACGCTGACTCAGAGTTGCAACTGCAGTTCACCACTTCCCTCTTCGCTTCTGGGAAGGCACCTTACTACCAAATCATTTTCAGACTTCTGAGCAGTCAGAGGATCAGGTTCCTGCACCTTTGATGTGTTTTATGTTAACACAGTAAAGACATACACTAGTGCACAAGCCTGGTCTCTGTGCTCTCAGTGCCAGTCTCAGCTTTTTGCTGTTCAGCCCTCAATTTAAGTGACTTCACTTTAAACTCCATGTCAGTCCCCAGAAGGCCAGTAAATCTAGCAATTAACCAAAGTAACAATGCATTTATGAAATAAAAAGGTAACACTAATATTTACTCTTAAATGACACTATTTGAAAAAGAAGTTCAAAGCCTCCACTACATTGTATAGATAAGACCAGGAACCACTGAACTAGTAATTGTTCAACCACTCTGGGAAAAAATGTACAAATTTTCCACCATTGTCATCCAAAAATATTTTAAATGTTTTTATGTCAAGTCTAAACAGAATGTTTCTGAAATCACCTTAATGGTTTTTCAATATTACCTAACTTGCAAGCAGAGCCAAAAGGATAAAATACCACTGAAAATTCTCTTTCCCAAATATGTGCAAAAGGACCAGTAGGAGGTTAGTATCTGAAATCAAATTTTTGTTTCAGGTTTTCAAGTCAACATTTGAAGTCTCAAGAAGCTTGAGAAAAACTGACACCATTTTAGGTGCTTAAATCAATAAACCCCAGAATTTCAGCATTCTCAAAGCAGGCAATGTTCTTTCTTTCTGTGCTGATCATGAATAACCTAAACAAAGTTATTGATACAATTATAATTAATAGCAAATCTTAGTAAATGTCATATTTGTTAAAACAAACAACAAATTATAATTAACTAGAAAACCTAGTAATTCAAGATTTAATGAGCAATACAGTTCTTATGCCCATCTTCCTCCCATCCTGAACTTATTTCCATTCATTAAATAATTTGATCACTCCAATTAAGAGCAGTTTGAATAGAAAAATGTATTGCATTTATCACCACTATTATCCTACTTCAGTCAAAACAATATGAGATAAATGCAGCCTAATTTATGAATGGTACTAGACAAGTCTGACCTTTTTCACATAGCTTTAGTAATTAATCTCAGTGACTATAATTTTTTTGCTATTCATACCCACATAGAACTGAGATGACCTAGAGGAATAAACATCTAACAAGAAAGTGAGTTGCACTTTTCTCTTTTTTTTAGGATTTTGGTTTTCTGGGTCTAAGTTTAAAATACATTAAATGCACTGTATAGCAATTACTACACGTTTAGGAGATGTGATGACAGCCCTATTTAGCTTTTGCCTGTTAGAACCCACCACAATGAATTAGATCCTGCACATCTATCTGTGCAAGAGATATCTATAAGTAGATAAATATAGTTCTATTATCTCATTAAAGCTGAATAGAAGAGACAATACAATGAAAAGTATGGTGTTGCAGTAACATTAGTAGTGTTGCAGCCTGGTTTCAGTACAATATTTTTCAGTAAAACTCATGTCCCCAAATGGAGAAAGAAAACTGTGTTTAAAATCACTGGCCATGTTCAGAATAGAAGAAAATTAGCCTACCCTTCCTAGGTATTCAACTGCTATACCAGCTCCAACAACTGGAATCAGTGAAGGGCCAGCTCATCATTAGTTGACTCTATCTTCAGTTAGAAACTTACACGGGACTCTGGTCTAAACTACATCTTGCAAAAACAAACCAACCAAGCAAATAACCACCACCACCCCTGAAATTCTCTTCAGCTCACAAGTTACACAGCAGTTTAGGAAGGCTGTCCATATGTTGTACCTCCTCTACACAGAGCTCTCACAGAAATGACAGAATGGTCAGTTGGCTTGAAGCCGTCTCTGAAGCCAGGCTGTACCACAGTTTCCGAGGTCCCTTGCTGACCTCATTATGGAAGGCTGCCCAGACATGATCAGGTGACTCCTCCACCACAAACCCACCTCCAGAAATGCTGGAAGACAGGGCAGGAGAGCTCTCAGAAGACAGTCTTCCTCACCTAGATCTAAAATCCTGAAAGCTTGTTGTACTGCTCTGTGATTTTTACCCAGCATAAGGGGACTGAGGAAAGACTGACAGGCATATATAAAAATCAGGTTATAATCAAAACTTCCAAGTAGGTTTGTGGCTCATACTGAAAACCACTGATGGATTATATAAAGCTTCCTGCCAGCACTAGTAGGAAGCTATCACCACAGAAATGCATGGCTTGTATTCTGGAAATTCTGCTTTTTCCACAACAGCCTGCAAGCAGGAAGAGAGCTCATGCCTGCTGCAGCAGAGGTAGCTCACAAGTGTCACCAGTCCCTGGAATTGCTGCATTTGGTCAAGATGCTGCAGCAGAGGTGCCCAAGATAACCAACACTTGCAACTATCAGACAAGACGTGCAATGCGCTCTCTTACAATGTGTATTTTTTCCATTTAGCAGACACAAGCCTTCAGAAAGAGGAAGGAGATAGGGTAGTGATCCTAATAGTACTCACAACTCGCATCACAAACTCAATCACAGTCTCAACTACAAGTACGGGCTTAGCAGCACAGTTTGCAAACTGTTGCAGATGTCCGCTAAACGTGGTGTTTCCTCACTCTCCTCTCTTTGCTATTCACAAAGAACATGATTGCTAATTTCTTCGCTATGTTCCTATCTATTCTTTGCTAAGTAATGCAAGGATATTAATGAATTATTTCAAACAACTGAATTACTCCTTCTGCCAAAAGCATGTGCTTCATACAGAGACCAAATTTTATCAAGAACCTGCAATTATTTTGCTTTCCTTGAATGAGAAGTTCCTAGAGTGTTACAATCAAATGATAAGTCTCCATATGAGGTCTCAGGTCTTGCACTTCATCAAGAAAAGTGCAAAAAGTCAAAATTATTGTAATGTAAAAGTCAGAAAATATATGTGATACTGAAAAATATATTTCAGATAATGTCCTGTTGGGTTTGGAGGTTTTTTTGTTTGTTTTTTACAGATGCAGCAATTCTGGAGAGCCTCGAATTACAACTTACGAGCAGTCAGGGACAACAGCCTAAAGTTACTTATTATTCCAAATTTAAGTCTGGGGGGAAAAAAAAAAAAAACAAACCTGCTTCTTCCTGATAGATTGAAACTCCAGACCCGCAAGGAGGAAGAAGAGAGTATGGATAAGGAATTTCTTTTCATGGAAAATAAGCTGAATTTATTACAGGCTCTTCAGTTTCTGGTAAGTTTCCACATTTAAAAAACAGTTTTACACCAACTAGTTTTGTCCACACACTTCTATATTCTAGCAAGTAGGTGAAAATTGCATTGACTGATTTTTCATTCCTACCAGTCTTATACTTCACATAGGCTTGTAAAACCTTCTCAACTCAAGGCTATATCATGAGATGACATAGATTCAAAGTTTAAACAAATACATAAAGCCATGACCCGTTTGTTTTGATATTCTGCAATGTTCCAGACAGGGAGAAAAGCCATCACTGAAACCATGAGACACACAAGACTTCACAATTTATTAAGCAGATTAGCTGGGTTTAGTTTGTGCAGTAATGATTAGTCACTGAATATGTGTTGGTTTGAAAGCCTAAAAGGTCAGGGATCAAGGAATTATTTGGCTTAATTGTGTTTAGGTTTTTCTTGTCTTTTAAATGGTTAAAAGGTTTTTTTTTAAGTCGAGCAGAACTTTGCAAATGCAGAACTCCAAGTATATTCCACACAGAACAACAAACGCACCTTAAATATACCATGTTTTTTCACTTTCGGATTATATTTGTAGAACTGCCTGCTGTGAAATGACAAAGTTCATGGTTCATCTGAACTTTTGAACTCAAGTGAGTATTTGACACAGCAAAACAATCTAAATGAACCTAACACAAAGTTTTCATAGTTTAAACCTAGCTTTCAGGCCTTTGTCTGGGGCAATTGGGTAGGAAAGTTCTTTATTGATGTTGTAAAAACTACCAGTTTAATAACAGGCAGAGAGAGTGGAGCGATCAGTGGAAAGAGCACCTTAGCATTTCTGAAATAGTGCTGGTTTGGTAGTTCATTGAACTTTACCTGACCCCATTACGAAGGCTTCCCCAGGACAAGTTGTAGCTGCATTTGTGACAAGACTGAAGCTTCCTATCTTATTTCAAATAGGCTCCAGGGCTGGGAGTTCACAGATAAAGTTAGTTAAAAAAAAAACCAAACTCTGCACACATGAGTTCACTTGGCTCCTGGCACAGCTATTTCATTTTGATGTTTGCGCTGTATTCTTTTTATTATGGAGAAGTGGAGATACTTCTTTTTCCAAAAGGAAAAAGCTTGTTACCTTCATTCTTGATATATACTGGCAAACCCCTTTGAAAAACTGGGAAAATACAATGCATTTAAAATTCCTGTGCTGATGCTCCTCCTAAATCTTGGCCTGCATGCACGTGACTAATATTGCCCCTTCTTAATGTTATTAGAAATTCTGCAGCAGTCTCAATTCATGTTTTATCAGTTTTAAACCTATCAGCCAACAAAACCTGGAAAATATTTTGAGGCTTTTAAAGTTACTAAGATCTTACAAGATGTTCTGTACTTCAAGTTCACAAGCAGTTGCATAACTCACTGTGCATATGAATGACTGAGATTTCTGACCACATTAGAAATGTCTGCTATACAGGGTTCAAACAAGCCTTGCAATATCCAAAGGAGAGTGATAAACTTCTACAATGGTTCAGTCCTGCATAAATTCCCTGTGAAAATAATCATACCACACAAAGCCCTGTATTTCACCAGCCTGTAAGTCTGGACTCCCTCGTTACTTCCATCCAAAAGAATGAGGAAAAGCAACCCAGAGATTGCTTGCAAAGAGCAGCTGTAGCAATCACTAACAATCTTACAGTTAATATCACCTCTCTGTTGAAGCTCACTAATACAATTGTATGTTTTTATTCAGCTGAACAATGACAGGAAGACAGGATCAATATCTGGAAAATTCTAAATCAATTTCATGACAGCTTGCATTACTAACTTTCTTTTCTAACTAAATCTTCCAAATTTACCATTTAACTCCAAAGCCTACTTATACAGCTGTATTTCTAGCCCTTCTACTTCGTTTGCTGGCAAGTTTTATGTCCAAGATACCTGCTCTTTTTTTGTTTTTCTATTCACTCAAGAGCTGAGCATTCAGCAAGAATGAGGAAAGGAAATACCTATCTTGCTGCACTAAAAAAAAAAAAAAAA
>VZTJ01005785.1:118561-160939 GCA_013397795.1 Orthonyx spaldingii
AGTGAGAAAAGGGTGGGGGAGCCGGGCTGACTCTGCCGGGGCGGGCAGGCGCGGCGGATCCCACCGGGACGGCGGGAAAGGCACAACCCCAGCCGGGCGTTCCCGTTCCCATTCCCGTCCCAGCACCCGCGGTCGGCCAGGCTCCCCCAAGGCTTCCCTTTTCCCATAAACGCCGCACTCGTTACCCTCCGGAGTGCGGCTCCGCTCCTGGCCGGGAATTAGCAGGTTACACAGATGCAGATAACCATGAGGAAGCGCTCCGGCTGGCTCCCAAAGCTGCCTGCGGAACCGCTCCGTCCCGAGCAGCCAAACGCGGGGATGCCCTGATGGACTTGGGAGTCCCGGTTCCCGCATCTTCTCACGGCGCTCGCAAAGGCGCTGGTCCCGCCGGGCTTTGGCAAGGGACGGCCGCGGGGCACCGGCTGAGCAGCAGCGGGGGAAGGCAGCGCCGAAACCGGGACGGGACGGGACCGCCAGCCCCGGCCCCCCTCCGACCGCCCCTGCACGCAGCGAGCCCTGAGCAGCGTCACCTGGAAAGGATTGTGCCACCTGCGCCTTGAAACCAGCCCTCCCTCATAAACCAGGGTGATGGCTGAGGAGTCTTTTTGTTATTATTTACTTATTTTCTTCTCCAGAACCCACCTGTGTTCCACAATGTCCTAACATATGTGAAGTAGCTGACAGCGAGTCACTGATGAAGGGCAACACTGAGCTGAAATTCCATACAGGGATGAGATCTAAAGCAACAACATTTTGTGCACACCACTAATTATATTGTTATCAGAGATTGGAAAAATAATCACCTGAATCATCACTTGATTAATTCTATGTATTTTCCATGAAGTATCTAAATTCACACCCCAGATGCTCTATGAATTAAACTTCTGAACTTTCCAAGGGATTGAGTTTCTTCATAGCCCTGCCTGATTGTTGAACACCCCAAGCATTCCCTGTCAAGAACCACAAACCCTTTCAAGCCTGCACCCCAGCTGCAGTATGTACACCCTGCAATTGTGCCATCACAGATTTACCCCACAATTTTCAAGCTGCTGCCGGTGGCTCTGCTAAGTGAGCCTTGCTGGGCATTGCCCTCCAGTCAAGCCTTTTGGCATGCAACAAGGAGAATTTTTTTTCATCTCAAATATATGGGAGTCATTTTGCTTCTTCCTGCCCCTCTCTGAACTGGAGGAGTGGCTGTTGGCATCCATTTTGTGACCCAGAGAGAGAGTTAGCTCTGGCATCTGGAATGATAACAGATAGGAAATATTTTGCTGCCAGCGCCCCTGAGGCTGCTGTTACCTTCACAATGACAGG
Source organism: Orthonyx spaldingii (assembly GCA_013397795.1). Lineage (NCBI taxonomy): Eukaryota > Metazoa > Chordata > Aves > Passeriformes > Orthonychidae > Orthonyx > Orthonyx spaldingii. The sequence goes on from VZTJ01005785.1 coordinate 119,876, forward strand.
TGTGGATGACCAATATATGTTTAATCCCTCAGATCCCCATGTCTTTCTTCTGGGAAGTTCAGAACAGTATATCAAACCCATTCCCCCACCGAAACACTGAATCCTCTGTGAGACTTAGGAAGTTGACCCTTGCTCTGTAGACCCTGTGTGTGCCCCTGCTCTCCCATTTCTTTTTAATTTGTTGTAGGACTTGTACTGGTAACCTATTACAGGAGCATCAATCAAATCAGCTCCTAAAATGGTTTGTCAGACTGCTGTGTTGATTCATGCATTTTTAAGAGATTTGGAGGGAGAAAGTTAGAAGCAAACAGTGCCACTGAAATTGGCTGGGACCAGTTTTATTAGTTCTGGAGTAAGCCAGGAGAAAAGTAGCTAGTGCATGCAGAGTACAGTGTTTGGAACTATGCAGTAAATGCCACAGGCTTTTTAAGTCTGTGTTTAGACATGATATCTTTAATCAAACAGAATCTCCCTGCTTGATGCTGAAGAAAGTTTGGGTATGCAAGGCCATTGAAGATAGCCAGTAGATCATGCAAAAGTTAATATTTCCATTTATGGGCTGTTGTGTGCACAAGTTTTGTACAAGTGTTATTAATTGTTCTTCTGTTGGCATCACTGCAGACCCTAGCAATGCTGCATAAATGCAAAGCAGAAAAAGGTCCTGAGTCCCTGCCCCAAAGAGCTATATCATTAAATAAAAGAGCCCAAATTATAACAGAGCTTTACAAAAGAACACCAGAACAATACTTATCAGCTTGAGGAGCAGGCATTTCAGGATCCCAGCAGTCTGCAGTTGGCAATTTTTTTGTAGGCATTGTATCTAAGAGCAATGAAGATAAATAGGTTGCATTTCTTTAGAAGTTCTCAATGAAGCTTCTGCCAAATATATGGATGAAAGCACTCCAGTGCTCTTTTGAAAATGTAACAAGTGGAAAATAGACACTGGCATCATTAACAAGTTTAAAATAGGAGTCAACCTTTAGATGCTGAATGAGAAGATTATATAAGCTATGAAACTCCTAAAAGACAAATCACTTCTGCCAGCTTAGATTGTGGAGAGACTGTGAGACAGGTGATTGAAATAGCAGTCTAGGAAAACAATATTTTAGTATCTTTCTGAGCAGAAATCAATGGGGAAGGACTGCATTTATGAACATCAGACAAAAAGGAGTGTTAGAAACTGATATGAGCGGGTGAGAGTTGCAAAGGTTTTAGATGTGTAGGCATCTGGAGGTCACAGATCAGGAAAAATCTGTAAGTTAAATATAGCCCCACGGTCAACTCTGGTGCTAATTCAAGCATGTGGTGTTTTGCAGACAAACGGGTGAGGGTTTATTACATGGAACTCAGCTGGTGCACGTAGTCTGTAGACCAGTTCTTTGGACCAGACTCCAGCTGTGATCAACTCCTTGGCAGCTAATCCCAATGATTTGTTCTTCAGATTGTATGTTGCCCTGAGCATTTGTTTCTTCTCTACCAGTTTTGAACTATTCCAGGCAGTACTAGAAGTTAAAATGTTAACACAGGTAGAAATACAGACTTAGCACTGAAATAGTTCAAGGCTATAAACTCCAGGGCAAAGACTATTATATTTTATAACCATAACGATGTTTTTATGGCTAGGATTTGAAAGAATGTGTGTTAGGTCTGTGCTCAGATTTGTCTGAATTATAAAACTCTGAAAAATATTGTGTGGAAGCTAATTATTTTGTTCCTCCCACTGATCTCATTGCACTTCTCTAATCACCAATTACACCTTTTATTCAGTTAGGTTTAAGACAACTGAATCATGGTCTAAGTCAATTATTGTAAAGCACAGCATCAATACATTAAGAGAGATGTAAAGAAATGAACTAAAACCATTCACAGTTACCACTGTAACTACAGAGATGTATTTTTCATACATTTAAACCAAAGGACATTTTTTTATCTACTCTTTCTGGTATTTCCTGTGGTGCTTTTATGTAATCAGTACCAGCTGTATTGTTAATACAGTTCACAGCAATGTAGATTTCCAGCTCAAATAATTGACAGCTTTCTCCACTGACCTCATCCTCTATTGAGGCATCATCTCTAAAACACTTTCCACACACACAGTCCTACTGTTTGCATACTCCTGCCTCTGGTTACTGTACTGTCAAGTTACATTTGGGTCTCTGTTCATCCATTGTTCTTCTGAAGTTTTTAGAAATTTTACGTGGTGATGTTGCTAAAATACTATGAAATATTTTCTTGTTCATCCTGACATCCAATGTAAGACTATGATTTTTGCAGAGCATTCTTTTTATTTAATGTTCATGCTTTTTGTATCACTAACTGTCCTTCCTCTGTCAGTACCTAATACTGCTCTTGCATAACAATCTTAACAAAAACTCAGGGATCTTTACAGGTCACTAAGTTTCTGGTGAAATGATCATTGACTTTAGCCAATTTCTGGTCTCCTCTACTGATTTTGTTCTGTTTTCTACTTTCTTAGTTCTCTCAGAAGTATGGTTACTCTCTTAAGGACATATTCTGCTGACCAGGGTCTGCCCTCCAAATGAGTTTTCAATGGAAAAGGTACCATTGGAGTATCTTCAAACCCTCTATTTGTGGTGTCAGCCCTGCCCTTGCTGTGACCATACTGCTCTGATATGCTCTCAGATAAAACTCCTAAGAATAGATGAGGTAGCACAAATAGTTTCTCTGTCTGATCATTCAGCAAAGATTTCCCACACAACGATCTTTCATCTTTTATCTGTACTGATACAACTGTCTACCCTAATTTATTTGTAACAGTAGCTTTTCTTTCAGGGCCTTTGGCTTACATATTTTATCTGCTTCACATTTCTCCATCTGATCATGTTTGTTTTCAAATCTGTGTGCAATCTTTAGAGGGTGTCATTAAAAGCAGCTAGGACCAAACACTGTTAACTGCTGCCTCCTTTTGCAATGAGCCATGCTGTGCTGCCTCTGGATCTATTGCCCCAATAAACATCACATCTGTGACCTCAGCTCATTCTCTTCTATGGAACTCTGTGTTTCTTGGGAAGCACATTTTTTTGCAGAGGGGTTTCCTTTACCTTTTGAAAACAGTTTATCATAGTTTACCCTGTGCTGGCAATTTTGCTTTTAATGAAGTGATTGGTGCTCCATTACTTTCACTGTTTTGTATTCATACTCCAATCAAATTAATTTAGGGGCTACCATTTAGCATAATTATCCACCTGGCCTTTCTAAGAGATATCACCCAAACCCCACTTAAATTGATGAAAACACCCTATCTGACCTAAGTGAACCCTGAATTGAACCTCTTAGTATTTAGTATTCAACCTGATCAAGTTAGATTGTACCTTGCAGAGGTAGTTGATGACACAGAGTTTTCAATGGTTTTTTTCCTATATAGTGGAAAAATAAGTTCTATTTTAAGAGGTCTATTTCAAAAGAGAGTCACAAAATCAAACTTTATCCTACATGTCTCAAAAAGGAAAAAAAAAAAAAACAGAAAAAAACCTCCAAATCCTTCTGTGAACTGACCTGTGAAAGCTATACTGTTCGTATGTATCATTGCTTTTCATGTAACAGAATCCATTTTGATCCATGGATTCTAAGCTGTCTTGGCACAACTGAAGCAGGACTTTGTTATGAAATTAGTGCCTGAAATACAGATTACTTTATGCAGTAGGATGAACATCTTGCCTTACAACCTATGCAGTGTTGCTTAAAGACAGCAGGAGTACCTTATGGCATTATCTAGGAACTGCTACTTGAACTTTTGCAAACTTCCACTGAAATAAGTGGGATTACTCACTTGAGTAAGTAAGCAAAATTCATCACCAAATGAATGTTTTCAACAGATTTGTATATAGACCTCACAAAAGACTGACTATTGTAACACTTTCAAATAAACATCCATCAAAAACTTTACATATTTTGCTGTTGAATTTTCCGCTTAATTTTTGAAATTTTCTATTTAGTATTTTAACATTTTTAGTCTGTCCAAAAAGTAAACAAAGGAAGAGGTGAAGGTGTTTCACAGACACAATTGCTTCAGGCAACTGTCAAATGTAAAATTCAGTGGAAAACTTCAGCATGTCTCTAGTTTAACTCAGTTGAGGAATGCTGCAAAAACAGGTGTTGTCTGACACAAGCAATAATTATCTTTCACCTTGATGGATGTTAGCTTAATCTGTTTTTTACATGGTAGCTAGGTCTCAGCTGGGTTAATGCCAGAAAGCAGATGAGATGTTTTGCGTACTTTGTATATGACAATATCCCAGACTGTTTTTACTCCCCTTTTTTATTTATTACATGGAACAGTTTTAATAGTCTTAGTGGTTTTTATCCATTAAATTTTAACTTTAGATTCATTTTATTTTACACTATCAATGTGTTTTAAATAAGCTTACAATTAAACTGTAGGCTAGTGAGTACTTTACTGAAAGAAAAGAGACTAATGAACAGAATATGCTTCTAAAATATAGATGGTTACCTATGCAATATTAACAAAGCAAAATGGGTCAAGGAACAAGATTAAGGGAATAAACTTAAGAAAAACAAACTAAAAACCTGTGACTTCTCATCATTTCTTTGCATACATTTAAACTAGAAATGAAAAACCTGTAAGTTCTACATCTAATCTAAAATGCTTTATTACTTTCTAGTATCCAGTACTTATACCACATCCTGCCTTATTAAGTCACTCCAAACTAGACTACACCCTTCCTATGGCCTTGAGCAGAATTTCTGGCCTTGTGGGCATGGAAATAGTCTGTAAACCATGCTAACATTGGACTTGGCACACAATGTCAGGGATTCTCTTTGCATTAACAGTGTTTTAACAGTTTCTTAAAGGTGTTAGGCAATATATACAGCAAGTTAAAAGCCATGTGGGGCCTCCTGATTTGGCAATGTTTTCTGCAAAGCTTAAATTAACAGATATGTGGTACACCACCCCAACGCAAGATTCTTGGTGGTATTTCTTGCTTGTGTATGCACATGGTGTTGAAATTATTTTAAACAAATGCACATACTAGTCACTGGTGACTTCTATCAGAACATACACAAGTAAATTTCCACTAGCTCCTGTTGTTAAGTTTGCTCTTAATAGCTCTTGTCTGACACAGAATTTCAGCATGACAGGAACCTTACGCACTGAAAATGGTGGTTTAATATTAACAGCATTGGTTTCCTCTGAACACACACCATACTTCCCCACTGTGCAGAACTGCCAATGGTTTAAGAACATTCCTTGGCCTACATATGCTTCTCTCCCTTGTCTGCACCTAAGAGTCTCATTTATTTCATCTTAAGACAACTGGCATTACTCTTATGTTATGGTATTAGGCTAAAACAATAGGGAAAAACTGTTTCCAAAGGACAACACACAGGAGGATTAAAAGATGTGACTACCTGAAAACCTGTGTTGAAAGCAGACTGTGTTCTGCAGACCTTACAGATACACAGGGGGAAATTGTCTCCAAGTCATATTTCTGAAAGAGACCACAAAAAGGATTTCTTATCTCCCATGAAAGCAAAGCACTAAAGGAACGTGGAGACTTTCTATTAAGAGTTAACATAAATTTGAATGCACCAGGCTGGTGGTAAATTCTGTAACTGTGTAGTTTGCCTCAGGGAAAACAAAAGTCAGGTAATACAGAATAAAAGACAACAAAGTGCAGAGAACATTACAAGAAAGAGCTAAGCAGTAAGGCAGAAGCCTATGCATTCACCATAGAATAGAAAACCAGAAAAATAACAAAGCAACCTTCAACGTTGATGAATTTGATTTCATTTGGGTACCTATATGCAAAAAATATGAAAGCACCATTGAGTTATTTAAAAATCCTATCCCATGTATGTTTTCCATCCTTATTATGAAAACATGGGTAATACTTATTCTTTAACATATTCATGCATCTCCAGCAGGAAATGATTCTATGACCATGTTTTCACTTCTAGAGAGCAGCACAAGACAAACAAAAGAGAAGTGCCTGCATTTTATGTATTGGATATACAAACATAGTTTCATAGCTGTACTTCGATTTGTTTCATCTTTCTGGTTTCCCATTTCAACATGACCCTCAAACCACAAGCTTTGCACAGAGTACAATTCTTGGCAGATGATTTTACACTCTATGGAAAAGAAACAAAAGATAAAAAGAGATGACCATGTGTGCTTAGGCATTTAATAAAAATACTTATGGATATCTTTTAATTAAAAGTGAAGAGTAAGTCTTATAACAGGTGCCCAGGAATTTCTGCGAAAGACATTCATATGAAAGATTGGCCAGCTTTCAATATGGAATCTGGTTCTATTTTGTCAATGTTTTTAAGATGGCATTATGATTTATTTAGCAGCAGCTGGAGATATCATTACTAACATGTGTGCCCCTCCCAGGATAAGTGTTGGAAACGCTCAGCAGGCACCTCGGATACAATATTAATGTTTTTGAATGTTGCTGCAATAGACAGAGAAAGTCCATACATGTAAAACCAGAGGGAAAAAAAAAACCCATGCACCTGTATAGGCAGAAAATATCACAAAGCAGAAGGACTCAAGTTTGTAATCAAATTTGTAAAATTATGCATAAGCATTTCTTATCCAAAACCTCAGCAATTTCAGACTATGTAGGATCCTATGTTCTTAGGAGTTTTCCTTTACAGGTTTGAGTTAGAAACCACACATAAAGCACAGTAACCATACTAAAACTCCAGCAGTTAGGACACGAGTTGAGGAGTTGAAAATCTGTGTTGAAGTATGCAGGCAGTAATAAACTGAAGCATGCTGAGCTATATGTGAAACAGGAATAATGACAATTAATTTCCTCATTAAGAAAAATATAAAGAAAATGCATTGGGACTGCAGTACCCAGGTATCACATTCATAGTGGCTCTACACAGGACAGACCAATCTCAATGTACATCTCAAATGGTGCTGCTCAGGAAACTCCGTAGTTTGGGAGTGAAAATTGCCAAAGGATGCTTGAGGTCTGTATAGCCATCACCCAGAAAAACAGCCTGCTCCCTGAATAAATACATCTCCAGGTTCATACAGATGGCAAATGTGGAGGAGTTGCAAACCTCTCAAGAGCATATAAAATATTTAATTTTAAACATTTACAAAAAAATTTATTCAAACCCTGGAAGAATGCCACCCTTTGTGGAATAATGAATGAATAAAAGACTAAGCAGAGCCAGTGAACTTTGGGTAAAAAGGCAAGTAGGGAATAACTCAAGGGGACAAATAAAAGGACATGTGTCACCACTTCTTAAATGTTTTTAAATAAAAGTTAAAGACACAAGAAAGAAAGAAAACCAAATACAACTCAGAGATTGGCACCACTCAGGGAGCTCAGAATTTATGGTAGGAATACACAATCATTAAAATTAATGAAGAGTATGAAAAAAAAACAATGTGAGAGAGATAATTTTGCATATATATTTATATATACATATATACACAAAGAACTAGAATATATTGTCAAGATAATCCTACTCTGCACACTGTTTAAAGGAAAACATAATGAATCCTTTATTCAAAATAAGTGAAATTAGGATGGGGGAAAAAAGAAGAGAGTAAACCTTATGTGTAACATTATTGTAAACAGTATGAGAACAATAAAAAATAAACAATAACTAACATTTGTGACAAGAAGCCAGAGGTTGATTTGCAAAAAGAAGCTTATTTCTTTCCCTCTACCTCTTCCTCCATCAGGTCAAAAGGAATTGGAGACATGGAGGTTTCTGTCAGGAAATAGGGATGAGTTAAATATTCCTAGAGCAGGAGTAGCAGAAGCACTGTGACCAATCCTGGTTGCTCCTGTATGTTTGGATGCACATGCCTTGGGAAAAGCTGATCACTATTCCTGATTATATCTTATCATAACTTGATTGCTGAATATTCAGATTTGAATTAGATTTTTGGTGTGATACAGCTGATGAGGGTGACAACCTTCTCTGGTTTCCCACCATTTAAAGAGATATACGGTAATAAAGAAAACATTTTTAACTACATAACCTTCTCTTATTATGGTTTCAAAATAGCAGTCTCTAAAATGTAGTAGAAATATAATAATTTCTAGCATTTTTTTCCTTACTGCAGATCTCATCATTGATTGTAGATCACTCTATAAACTGAAGAATGTCATGTAGGGATTAAGTGTACCTATAATCATTATTTTTAATATCTATATTCTAATGTTTCATGTTTCTTCTGCCTAAACAGCACATTCTCACCAGAAACAAATACTTTGCTCATTTAACAATCTTCATCTAATTAACATCACTGGCATTTTATTACTGAACAAAGCACACAATTTAAAAGGTGAAAGATTTTTCACATAAATGCAAAATCTTAAGTGGAAATATGCTTTCTGTCATTTTAAAGGAGGAGCTGCAGCATTACAAAAGGAATACAAATGTGGCAAATTTTTTTCTTCCCTTGCATTGCAGCTGATCTGCTGAGATGTGTCATTTTGAAATCCCCATGAAAGGTATGAAACACTTGCATCAATGAAATTGCCTATGATTAAGGGATAATAAGAAAGGATATTTAACATTTTTTTTAGCCCAACTAACACATTATTGACCATCAAGAGTTTTTACCCTTTCTTGTTAGAATGACAGGCTTTCTATGATGTAAAAAAAAAAGACCTTATGCAGTGTCCCTTGTACATTTGACTTGAAACACAAATGTGTACACAAACACTGGAACAAAATATGGAGTCTATCTGTTTATGCTACATGAATTTACTAACTATTCAGAAATTACTTAGCAGTGATCTGTATTTTATTGAAAGAACAACATATGTGCAAAATCAAATTGTATACCTGCTAAACATAGGAAATACACACACAGTAGAGACAAAAACTGTTGCAGCTGTGTATCTGTAAGAAATAATTTGGCATTTGATTAATTTTTAATTTATTATTTTGACTACAAAACACAAAATTAATATAATGTACTATTTTACTAGAGGTGCTACAAAAAAAGAGGTATACTCAATTTCTTTCATGTTTTGCCCATATCCTCACTGTTGCTGACATCTCCACTAATTTTGAACTCCAGTCTACTGAACTGACCCTGTTATGGAACAAGTTTATATAGGTTCACTTATTGTGTGATTGCTGAACATGATACGTGTACTTAAGAGTTTAAATTATGCTATGTTTTTGTCTGTGATTTAATTTCATATATCTATCACAGATCTGGTAGCTTTACATTTTGAAGTGACGTACAGGAAAAAATATTTTGTAAGATTTGAAGAGATAAGAGGACAGTAACTCAGACTAAGCTTCTAGAAATCACTGGAAAACTATTTCCCTAATAAATTTTGATGTTAAATTCTTGCATTGTAAAACATGGTAATGACTAGGTTTGAATGATGATTTACAAGTCACATTCAACAACATGTAACAGGAAAAGATTGATTTTCCTTTATCAAGTGCCTAAGAAGAAAGCTGAGGCTTCGGTCACCCTGGAAATTGATGATGTAGTTAATCCATTAAGGAATTATGAAAAAGATAACTATTCCTGCAGCACATACAGGTACTAAAGATTAATAGTAAACAAGATGCTGTTATACAAATATTTATTTTCTCAAGCAAGTGAGATGTTTAACAGAGCTATTACAGCATTGACATACTACATAATTTCTTCTCCTTTCTTTTTGGAGAGAACATCCAGATTGAGCAAAACATCCCAAAAGGCCTCAGCTGCCTTTTTTAATTAATTGCATTCAGATCAACTATGTTATTAAATATACTGCTTCCTGGAGTAAGTGAAGCTGGGTCAGGGAGATATAAAACCTCATGACTGCTGTTTCATAGGTTTGGTTTCAAATGTCCCTGAGTTTCAGAAGCAGGACATTTTAAAGAGAACCACCCATTCAACTACATACTAAAGGCGTAAGACTAATATTTTGAAAACCTCTGATTCAAAGACCTGTTATCTCTGCTTGACCTTATTTCCTGTCATTGGCAAGAAGTGAGTTGCTTCTATTCACTCTAATAGCCATATAGTATAACCCTTGCTGTGAACAACTGCTATTTATGCATCCCTTTGTAGAGAGCTCCAGTCTTGGGAAGTCATACCCTGCCTCAGAAGGGTCATTTACAAACAGCCTCTTGTTTGACCTAAGGGATACGTCACGTTGCCTCGCCCTGTACTTTTTACCTCGTGTACTGTACTTCCTTCCCCTGGTGTTTAATGCTGCACAGGTGGTTCTGTGGTTCAAAACCAGGTGTCTGAGTCTGAAGCCATCTGCAAAAATGTTTACCTTCTTATAATTTTTAGCTGGATTTCTGAAGTTATAAATGTCCAGGTGGATTTTCTGTTTGTTTGTTTGGGTTTGTTTGTGGTTTGTTTTTTTTTTTAATTTGGTTGATTTTTTGAGGAGGAGAAAAAGCCCATTTTATCATGGGTTCTTTTCATTTTGTAAAGAAAATATTTTGATGCCTTACTACTTATATTTGTCATCTGACCGAACATGAGTCCAAACAACCTACTTATTCCCTGTTCCAAAAAATTACTAATGATAAGTCATTGATTAAAAAATATATAGGAACAAACAAGAACTAGGAACCTATATGTGAAGAATTATAAACCTTTTCCACTATTAAAAGAATGGCTAATACACAAATTACAGAAGGTATTTTACAAGAGAGTCCAAGCATGAAAACTTTTTGAAGCCTCTCTACATTTACTTTCTATTTTCTTTTAAATAGCATGTAAATAGCTTTATATAGGTAACTATATCTGTTTGAAGTCATCCATACCAGAAAAAGAGACAATTCCTCTTTTTCTTTATCAATTCCATTGTGTTTCACAAAGATCTAGATCTCAAAAGAATGTGAAGTCATAAAATGGTACAGAATTGAAGGCAACAGTTCATACATGAAGGCATTATACATCATCTCTATGTAATTGGGAGAATATTAATAGTTCTTGAATCATATTTTTCTATTAGGACAGATCAACTATGTCAGATCTGTATTATAAAGGTTCACTCAATAAATAAAGATGATTTTTTTGCACAATTGTAGTCACAAAAATATTTTTCATCAGCTTTGAAAGAATTTAATCATTTTGCTTCTCAGTGGAGAAACAAACAGACAAAAAAGCAAGTCAGACAAGCATTTTAAAAGTGTTATCCTGCATCTGCTGTGTTCTATTCCCTCTACTATGGGAGGAATTAGCTATTGAATACTGCACTGATGCATCACAAAGCTGCAGCTGTTAACAATACCATCTCCATATTTGAAATGCATACATTTCAAATTTTTTCTGACAAGTTAAGGATTATTTCATAGGATGTTGTACAGAACTGACTTACGAAGCTCAGTTCTACCACTGAGAATCCATAGTAAATATATCAGACTAGATGAGGTGTTTCATGATGGTTTGTTTTGAAGAAATAACAGAATTTCAGGGCATGGGAAAAGCCTACAGTGATGCACTTGGTACTGTGCTTCATAAGAGTTTCTGGTTAAGAGAGAGAAGGTAGGAATTGAGAGCTGTGAGATGGATGAGGCTTTTGATAGGGAAGAGGTTCTAAAAGGAGTAATATTTGATCAGAGGTGGTTAGGTGAGAGATTACTATTGTAATTTCTCAGTGATCAGTTTCGTGACCATCGGGTTCCATAAATCGGCAAAAAGTCAAGAGGGTGGTGGTGTCCAAAAGAGAATGGCACTCAGGAGTGTGCTAGTGGCATGAAGAGTAATGTATAAAGTAAACATTTAGCAACTAATAGCAAGAATTAAAATCAGACTCAGATGAGACTAATAATTCTCATCAGCTGGAAACAACGGAAGGGAAAAAAAAAAGGTCAGGAGGTATTACCTGATCATGGAAAAACTGAGTTGCCAACATGATATGGCTGTGAAAAGCCAAAAGTGATTCTGGAATATATGAGGTGAGGCACTTCCAGTGGAAATAGGCAAATATTCATAACACTGGAGAAGGTGTTGTTCAAGCCTCATCTGGAATACTGTTCACATTAGCCCATATTTTAAATTCATCTTTGTTCAAAATTGAATGACTAAAGAGAAAACTTGCCATACTAACAGGACCCTGGAGAAGAGAATGAAAAGGTCTGTGTGGTGCAATAGAGTGAAGTCTGCTAGAATGGTTCTCTATACTCAAAATGGAAAAACCTTTATTAATTTTAAAAGCAAATTAGTGCAAGAATAAATAGTTATAATCTATCGCTGAGCAATTTTTTTCTGGATTTCTAGGGTTTTAACTATTAGAAAAGTGACATTCAAGGAGTTTTCCTTTAAGCATAGTGAAAGCAAGTAACATACCTGTTTTCATGACCAAGCTTGACACATTTTGAGAGTGGGTTTTGTGACTAGATAGCAATTACCTGCAACAGCAGCATCAAAGAAGGTCTTTTCTAGAGCAGTTCCATGATAACATACATTACTTTTGATAAAAATTACTAGCTCTGATATAAAAATTACCCCACTGTTGCCAAAATAAAGCTATCTGTAAAATAATACCTGCAAGATGTTGACATATTAATATAGTTTCTATTAAAATTTAGAAACAAGCTCTTTCTCCCTCCACTTTCTCCCCTCACCTTGCATCAGCAGATACCAAACTTTGCAAGAACCACTTCACCAAGCAATAGTAATGGTAGGAATATATTATACATCCGAAAGAAAACATACCTTAGGATGTGGTGAAGTGTAGAAAGATATTTTTATGGTCAGTGTGAATATTTTAGTTTCTAGTTTTCGTGGCACATGATGATATTATGTTAAGAAGTTATTATTCTGTAGTGTATGACTTACTGCCTGGTCCCACTGTTTTAACTCAGACCTTTCATAACTTGTTTTCAGACAAGGGGATTCTTTTACATTAATTGTGCATTTGAGTAAGGAATGCAAAACTGGATCCCCATTTACTACATTGAAATAAAATGAACAAACCAAATAGGGTATGAGAGAACAAGGAATTTGTATTTTGCATTGATTCAGTTCATAACACAGCTGTTTTCCAGATTTAACCCTCATATGCAGAATTCTCCTACTACTTGATAAATCACTCAGAAAGGCTCAGGTCTATGACTATCTTTTATTCAATTGCTCCTTCCAGTCAGAGATAATAAAGTGGACAATGTTCACATTCAGGCAGAGAAAAGGTGATAGTCCATTAGGAAATCTGAGTATTTCTGCAGTAAGTCAGTGTTGCTGTTTCTTGCCTCACTCTTGTCAGTTTTAACCACTTTTCCCAGGACCACAGTGGGCAAAATATGCTTCCAAGTGCACTGGCCCATATTGTAATCCCCAGAAACAGTTGAACTAAATAATGAAGGGTAAAACTTGGGCCTTTGGAATTAGGGCTCCTAGGAGCTTAACGTTTGTATTTTGAAGTATTCTTCTCTCAATTAGAGAAGAAATCTTATCATTAGGAAGCTTGGGTTATACAGAGCTAAGGTTGCATGTGGCACTGTGAAAAGCAGAGTTGAACACACCAGCTCCACAGTGGCGTAACCATCTCACCAACACGGTAACCAAACCGACATCAAACTTGTCCTCAGCCTAATGAGGCTTTCTTCAAAAGATGTACAGCTTCATTAAAGGTCCAGCCAAGCCCCTCACTTTCAGAGAAGCACTCCAGCTCCTGTGATAGCATCCTGCTTCCTGACCAGATCAGTGAATATTTATAATTGTGGTCTGGCACAATTCCAGGTAAGGTCAAATTTCTGCCCTGGAGCTGAGCACTCCACCGTGCTACTGGAGGCTCTGTGGCTAGGAATGCTTTCCCAGCAAGGGGGTGAAGCATGTCACCCAGCCAAGGTATGACTCATATTTCCTATGTCTTGGATGGCAGCTTCCATTAGTAGGTAATTAGATGAAAGGGAAACATCATTGCTATTTTCCCTCTTTTGGGTGACATCCTGAGCATATCTAGTAAAAAATTAATGCATCTAGGGCCCTCAAGACTTGTAGATTATTGAGAACCAAGATGTGCCTGAAAATGCTCTTTTAGACTCCTAGTTCATGCTACAGATTCCTAGATGCTATGACAAAATCTTAAATAGTAACAAAATAAATAAGGATGGTCTCTTTATAGGACTCCTGCATAAAGATTGGGTTGCTAGGGAAGTCCTGCAAGATATTTTGGCTAGATACAGCCTGGTTTTTCACATTCAAGTGGAATTTTGCTATCAAATTCAAATGAGGTTGTCTTCTGAATTATGCCTTGCTTTTGTACATAACATTGCATGGTCCCTATGTTAGACAATTTTATCTTGACTTCATATCACAATCATTATTATCTTCACTTTGGTCTGCAAAGGCCTTCTGCATGGTGTAGACACTGGGCAAGGACAGGCTAGCATGCAGAAGCTGGTCAGGAGAAGGATGCAACACCATCTGTGTTCCTCTGCAATGTGTTTATATGAACGACCTTGGCTTCTTGTACAAACTGTCAGCCTGGGGGACAGAAGCATTACAATTCCAATAATAAAGAAAATAACCACTCCCTCTGTGAGGCAAAAGGTCTGATGATCAAAATTGCTGCCTAAGAATTTAACATTGTTAAGTTATCAGGATGTTCAGTGGATACCATTGTCATGTAAAACTAGAGGGAGTATTTGTACCTAATATACACCTAATATGTCCTAAATTACAAGTTATCCTTAACCAGCCTTTCACATTCTTACAGGTGCAGGTAGAATACACTATTTGTTTAATAACAACATGCAATTCTTCCACTGAATGCTCAGTCACCCATAATTCTGAACATATTAGCCTACATCATAATTGGCATGTATTAGAATGTCCATCTGGAAAAAATACATGCCACAAATTACCCATAATATGCTGACATTTTTCCTTACCTTTCCATGCACTTTGAATTGAAAACAATTAGCTAGCTAAAATACTAGTAATAACTTTGCCTAAATACTGTGTATATTACTGGTTGCACAGGAGCTCTGAGAGACCGTTCAGCCTTTTGTCTGAAAAAACTGACCCACTGACTTTTTCACTTTCTGCTACCATAAAATGCTTCAGTTCTGGAATCGCCAGCCCAAGTCAGGCCTTGTTCCTCCAAAGCTAGCAATCAGAGCACAACCTCCCTCCAGGTGCATAAAGAAGGGATATATGGGATATATAATACTTTTTGTACAGCTCTGCTTACAACAGGCTGATTGTTTGTGTAAGCTTAGGCACCTTCCCTTCAATGAATCCCTGTATTACTCTTCTGACAATTTAATGGGCAGTTGGTACTGCTACCATAATTTTACATTCACATTAAAGTACAACATGTGCAAACACATAATTTTTTTTGTGATGACGTGTGTAAAGGATTAACAGAAACAAAAGTTTCACCGTAAGTTTCACCATCCCCAAAATAATTCAATGGCCCCATTTCTCTGGCTGGTGAGAGGAAAAGCTATATGAATCCAAGATGGGTCCTAGTGTCACTGTTCAATGCACTTTTGGAAGGTGCTTAAAGTGATTAGCACAGCAAGGGAACCCACAAGAACATAACAGATGATACCTAGCACAGAAAAGGAACAGAGCTCTGGACTCAAGCAGCTCATGTGATAGAGCTGCTAGTGCAGATTTGCTGACAACAGCGTTTTGGTCATTGGCTTGGCCTGTACACAGCAATCTCTGTCTGCTTCCTAGTGTCAGGATAGTCTGATAGCAACATTGAAAAGAGGGGGGTTAATGGTCAGGGACATTTGAACAATGTTTAAGACCTCGTTTTAGTCATATTACTGCATTGTACACCAATGATAGTAATGCCCATCATCCAGTTACTTATCTTCATAGCTCTTATGCTTTTCAAGGCAAAAAACATTTTCTGCCAGGGCACAGAGAGCTGAAGAGCCATACTCAAGGTGACAAAGGAGGAATCCACAATCCCAGGAAGGGAATTCAAACCCCAGCTGAGCAGTCTAGGACCTACTCAGAATATGTGGAAACCTCTTTTTTTCTGCAGTAAAGAATGGCGAAAAGGGTACATACATTTGTCAATAGATAGTGCTGCACTCCATGTCATAGTGGTGCTATAATTGGCATCCAGCAGCCTCCACATAAGGCCACATGGTTCGAAGAAATTGCTAAATTATTTGACTTGTAAACCCAGTTTGAAATGCTAACTGCAGAGTTGTCCGAGTGATAAACTCTTTAAGGAGAAACCTTTGATCTCTAGTCAAGTAAAGACCTTTAAAAGTCCTGAAGTCTGGAGAAGCCAGCCCTAAAGATCTTTGTTTGCAGCCATCACTGGAAGAGGGGGAGGGAAAAAGCATTTTGCAGTGATTGCCCAGAAGTTTGGCTTTGCTTGTAAAGCTGGAAGGTGAAAGGCCGTGCAGCTCCCCTCCCTTCCCCCAAACAAACAAAAAAAAAAAGGTTATCCAGCTTTATGGTATAAGGCAGTCCTTATGCTTAAACTAATGAATTTTGACTTAACAAAGATTGCAATAATCTGAAAAAAAAAAAGGTTCACAGATAGTGAATTTTCTTGTTCATGAAAAAACACTTTGAAGATCAACTTTGAGGCAGCCTGTGGTAGCCTTTAAGTACACCATGTTGCAATAGAGGTTTAGTTTCTAGCACTGAAATGGGAAAGAGTTCAGTCTGAACACAAGTTCTGCTAGAGGCACTTACTCACTTTGTCACCCAGTTCAGCTCAACAGGGCCAGGGTTTGCACGTGTGCTGGCCGCCATCCTTCAGCATCACTCCAGCTAAAAGCAGCAGGGTGTTGGACTGCCACTGCAGTCAGGGGACAGTTGAACCAGATGTGAACTCTCTCCTGCCACTACACAGGCAACCTCTAGGAGAGGCAGGAGGGGTGACTAACCTTTTCTTCCTCACGAGTTTATTCATGGACAATATCCTTCATTGCCAACATTTCTTCTGACAGAAGGAACTAGAGTTAAAAAAACCTGACCATAAATTGGTAAGGCCTGAGTGTCACTCCTCCTACTTCCTCCTGTGTCCTTTCACCACCATCACCCCCTGGATGAAAGTTCACAGCTCACTAGCAGTGTCTGTAAATGGCAGGTCTTTTACTGCTAGCTTTAGCCTCTGCTGAGCTCCCAAATGGGATGGTGTTGCTTGATGGGGTCATCTGTTTACTTAAAACAGGACTGGGATCAAAAGTTCATTTTCATAGACCATTAAAGGACAACGATAACTGCGCCAACCACTGCTGAGTTGAGCTGGATGCGACTGGAAGGAGAATAACACCATATGCCAGCCACCCTGTTTCTTATAAGATTTATTTCAAGTGCCTTCCCTGTACCTATCAGGGAATATGAAAACAGCCATCTTTCGTACCAGTCTAGAAGATGTATCTGTAGGCAATCTCTGACACACTATCTTCCCCTCAGAGGTCACTAGTGATTCATTACAGCACATTTACAGACATCCCAACAGCCACTTGGATTTGCTTCAATGAATCACTAACAGTCAATTTCTGACCAGCAAAATCTTCCTCATCTTTCACTATTTTTGGTCACAGGAAAACTCTGAAGAGACTTACTGCTCATGTTGAGCATTAAAGTCAGCATTGGTGATCCAGAGAGAGAGTGAGGCAGAAAGAGAAAAAAAAATGGAAAAGGGTGAAAATTTAAGTAACTTTCAAGTCTCCAGACAGCAGAACTGAAAAACTAAGCCAAAATTCACATTGCCTCTAACAGGCAGTGCCATGAAAAGCAGAAGAGGTATGACAATGAACAATTTTTGGTGTAAAAGTCTGGACTATTTAGGCTTTTAAATTGACAGTGGTTTTGCCTAATAACCATAAAAGCTCCAGTCCAATCATGAGTTAAGCCTAATTTCTACAGGTACACAAAGGAAGACTTCCTTAATCAAATAAGGATGCTCAGACCACGCAGCTGACCTACACATCTGCTGAAGGCCGAGCATCTGCCTGTAAAAAGTTTACTCCTGGAAAATTGTGGGTTGGTTTTTTGCTAATGGCATGTTTAAATGCTCAGGAGAAAGTAAGGGCCACAAAATCCCACCCTCCCTCCACAAAGCCGGCCAATGCACAGCTGGCTCCAAGCAGAGGCAGAGGGAGCCCTGTCTGCAGCTCCATCCGCCAGTCCTTCCCATCCAGGAGAGGGGCTGCCAGCTTTCCAAAGCCAAAGCCTCAGGTCTTTGATGACAGGCACATCATAAGGCTTTTTCTCAACTCGAGGGTGTTTCTCCCTCTGCAGTATGGTGTGTTTTGACTATCCCATTAAATTCAGTAGAAAATGCCAAGGAATGGTGCCACACCAGTGTCAGCCGGAGGAAAATTTGAAAACTGAGAAGGGAGAAGTGGGAAACCCTGGTGGCCTGGGCAGCACCAGCACAGCTTAAGGGACTTCTGCTACGGTCTGTAGGTCGCACAAGTGTCTGGTGGCACCCATTAACTGCTTTCAGCATAACAATGGCTCTTTCTCATCCCTGCCCATTCTCCCTGTCCCAGTTAAATGAGCCATTTCCCAGACAAATAAAGACTGGAGAGTCTGCCTTCACTAGGGGTAGGAGACTGAGGAAGGCAATTCAGACGGGAATGATGGGAGACTACCCACAGAGTTAGGGAGACAGGGCCACCGTGAGCACTGCTAAGGGAGGTGAGGAGAAAGGGAAACCTGGTACAGGGGAGGGAGGTGCAGGGAGCACGAGAGGACATGAACTGCATTTACCCTCTGTACAGTACCTTGCAGGAGGGAAGGGAAGCCACAGTGCAGCAGCAGATATAAGAGTCCAGAGACACGCAGGAGATCAAAGGAGGATGGGAAAGGAGGAAGCTGACAGGGAGGTGACCCTGGTGCCGGCTCAGCCTACAGGAGCTGCGCAGTGCACAAGTGTTCGGCAGAACCAGCAGCAAAGGGCTGGGTTTCTGTGCTCCCCTCTTGCTGTTTTCTTGGCATACTTACGTCCCCTCCATCTGAAGAAGCTCAGCAGGCACGAAGGCACCTATACTGACCTTGTCACAAGCTGGTGGCCTGACTACACTCCTGCCTCTTTTCTGCTGTGACTGCAAGGACTGTGTGTCTAATCAAGAAGTTGCTGCTAAAATTCTTTTCCTTCCTCCAACCTTCAGGAAAAGCAAGTAAACAAGGAGCAGAAGCCAGGTGGGAAACACACTGTGCTTTGAAAGTGATAGGTCAAAATTCAAGTCCGTGGTGCATCTAGTGTAGGTAATATAAAGTTAAAAATAATTTTTCATATTTCTACCTGACTTTATATAGCTAGAAGTATAACTATATACATTTGCCCACATATAGTGTGAGTAAATATTTCTATGCCTAACCTGACTGCAGACTTCTTGCTTCCAGATAAAGCAATCCGTTCTAAGGAATTCAGGAATACAAGATTGGTTTATAATATCTCAATTGTATTTTTGCCACTTGTGCTGGAAACAACTGTTCCAAAACCACAGCCAGCCATGCTGATAGAGCAGAGCCCAGAAGTTGGACTTCGAGAGCATGAAGTTCAGTATATGAAGAAAAAAAAAAAGCAAGACAAATACTTAATTTGTTAAAAGACATTGGGCCAAATCTTCCTCTACAGCAATGTTAATTATAAGAAGCAATTATTAAAAAAAAAAAAAAAAAAATTTAAAAACCAGCTTTGAGTCTGCAACCTTCACAACCCAGAGAAAACAGAGAGCCTTGCACAAGACTGGGAAAACATATTTGGGAGCATTTTATGGTAGACCTCCTCAAAACTAAATCTCTGCTGAAAGGATGAAGCTGATCAGCGCTGCAATCAGAACACTCTTGACAAGCCCGGACTTAGCCTTCCTTGGATATCTCCTTCCCAGTCCAGCCACTCCTCCGCTCCCTGTTACGCAGGTACTGATGCTTCTGCACGCACTTCTGCTCAGCCCTTCTGCAGGCTGCAGCAGCAGGGAAGTCAGCTGAGGGCACACTCACAGGAAGAACGCTCGCAGCACAGTTTGTGGCACAGTTTCCCCCTCTTCCAAGTGCACTTTCTTCAATATACCCCTTGTTAATATTGCTGTGACTTTCATTTTCCCCTCACTCTGTAATACTTGTGCTGAATTTTGATGAGGCAAAACCAGGTGTAGCCCATGGCATTTATTTATTTAGAAGCAAATGCAACCTTTAGGTAAATATTTTGGAGTTACAAAAAAGAATGATAGGTCAGCTGCTTCTCCCAATGCAGAATGGGTTCTTATATTCTTATCAGTCAAAGGAAATACTTGCCTTGAATCCACAAACGTACTTCTCCTTTTAGATATTCCAGACACTTTTGGTCTTACATTAAAGTTAGTGTTGGCTCTTTATATAATTCATACAAGCAGCCACAGGCACCAAAAAAAAAGTTAATTTCTTAACTGTAGCTTTCCTCTCTTTATGTTTGCTATTTCAATTAACTGTTCTAAATAACTGACAACATGGAATATAAAACATTCCTGCAACAATGTAGGTCTAACAGCAATTACGTTGATTTACTCTGGACCATGTTAAGTTCAGGGAGTAGGATAAAGAGACAAGAGTTTAAAACTTCTTTCACACTGATGTAATAAATTCAGTACATTGCTTTAAAGTTAGGGCAAAATAGCTGGTAACTGAAAGTCAAAAAAACCCCTTGTTTTGTTTTCCACTGTGATAGAAAACAATAGATTATGGGAAAGTTCTTCAGAAGGTGATCAGAGGAAAAGTTCACCAGCATCTATCATGGACTGTGTCTCTGTGGCCTGCTGGGATAGGAGGGAGGGACATAAAGGTGTCAGCAGTTGAACTGATACGGTAAATCACAGTAGGGCTAGTAAAGCGCAATGGCAGCCTAGTGTAAATGCCTTCAGACTTCTATTTCTTCTCCGAGGTTGTACTCGGGACACGTCCCCTCTTTGTGACCTTATCTCTGGGGCAGTGGGTTGTGCACTGGTCTCTTCTCTTTAGTTTACGAGGACTAATCCATTTGCAGGTTAATAAAAGGTGAAAAGGACAATCACCAAGGAGCCACCAAAACAAACAAGTACCTTTGATTGGTTAAGGATTCTTGGTTTTCCACATCAACATGCTCGGCCTGTCTCCTTTCTCTCCTCCTAAATACTTTGATAGTAAGTACATCTGCAAACTGTTGGTTAAAAAAAATTACTAGCAGTATGAAAAAGAGGAGAACAATAATTCCATAAAGAGTGCATGGTTCTTCTTTGCAGGCATGTAACTGGTCTCTGTAAAATGTGCTTTGCTGTGCATGTCCTTGTGGTTGAAATTTGTGATTTTTTTCTAGAAATGCTAACTGACAATTAGTGAATTTCAGGGACCAACATGCTCTTAGTCCCAGTGAGAGGAAAAGTCCCCTCAGAAATGTCACAAATCTGAGCCATTTCATTTCATACCATAAGCAAAAAGGTCACGAATGCCATCACTTCAAGCAAGATTAATGAATTTTTCTCTTTAACGGTTAGATTTATAATGCATGTGCTTGCTTGCTGCAGTGCTGTAGGCAGCATCATTAACTTCAATAATATATATTTAATATGATGACACCAAGAGCCAGAGAGAGCCAGACAAGAAGGATGACACCGGGGTGAAAATCACCTGTGTGTTAGCAGCCTGGGCTGGAGTGTGGGGCTGTTTGTCTCACTGCTGGTTCCCCTTTGTTCCCACCCTATCTCCTTCCATTCTTGTCAAAGTTACGGACAATTCACAAAAGAGGAGGCTATTGCCAGGTCAGGGAGCAGTTTCCGATTACTCTGTGGTTCCTAGACTTCCAAGGGAAGCTTTAGAGAGAAGGAACGTGTTTGATGAGTAGGTGTATGATGTAGATTTTAAGAGGGGAAAAAACACCCCAACCCTATTCACATAGACAGGCACTACTATTGCTAGCAGGGCAATATCCAGTCCCTTCCTTGCTTTCCCAAAGGATATAAGCAGTTAGTTCATTCAGAAGGGCTCAGATATAAAATAAAGGATATTGGATAAAGCATAGCACAGCCTCTTGCTTCTTTAAGTCAATTAACTCAACAAGCCAAGGAAACCAAGACCTACTATCATTCCACTGAAAATTCAGATTCAATCTTGAAAACAGGTTTATTCTGGTGATATTTTACAGAAGCAGTATACTTCTGAGATACAGACACACTAAATTAATATTGACCCCATACAGCTCAAGCAGAAAAAAACCCACAACCCTAAGTTGTTGCTTTTCCCCTCAAAATAGCAATTCGTGGAGGAAGCTATTTCATTTAAAGCAGCATTAACAGAGATGACTTAACAAGTCTTGGTAGAAGTGTGCCTATGTGCATCTCCTCCTTAAACTGTACCTGGAGCACTGCTCAGGACCCACATCTCTGTATTGATACCAATCTTTTCAGCTTCCCACCACCTCAGAAAGTTACTGGCCTGCCTCCTGCTCGAGGGTGTGAATGGTGCTGACTGCATTTTGGTTACTTTTATCTCTACAGAGATCCTGCGAGGGGCCCTCAGCTCTGGAATTTATTCCCTCCTTTGCTCAAAAACAGCTTCCAACAATCTTTGACCTTCTGCGTAAGCTGTGAGGCCCAAATCCAAGGATTTGCTTTGGGACAGGCATAAGAAAGGTTGGCATTTGTGGGTGTGGTAGGAGAACATGTTGTCTATAGCTGATTTAGTCCTGGGTTTATAATTTTCTCATGTTGTAACAGTTATCCTGTACAGCAGTGTAATCTTAACCCATGGACTTTTAGGCTTTCCTAAATAGTCATAAACTGGGGAAAAGAAAAGCCTTGAAGTCTACTAACATATGAATGATTGTGTATTTGTGAACAAAATGACCTGGCAAACAAGTACATCATAAGTCACTTTCGCTAAAATGATCCTTCCAGCCTTGCAAATCACCCAAGTTCTGCATGTCTCCGGGGCACTAACAGCATGCAAGTGAAACTGCAATGTTGGGACTGCTGATAAAGGGACAAATAACACTTTAATTAACTGAGAATACTTAATATGTTGCCCAGCCTATGTTGCAACTGAGAGGCAAGCTGTAAACACCTATTAAAACAGCGCTGTTATGTCCTACTATGAAAGTTCTCCTGTCTGTCACCTTTTAAATATTTAAATCTCAGATTCTTTAAAAGCTGTTTCTGCTGCTTTTACTCTTTGGATGTAAACAGATTTGTTAAATATTTTATTTCTACCCACCCACGAAGCTACATTCATTTACATAACTTAATGAAGGCTGCATTATTCAT
This sequence comes from Orthonyx spaldingii, assembly GCA_013397795.1. NCBI lineage: Eukaryota > Metazoa > Chordata > Aves > Passeriformes > Orthonychidae > Orthonyx > Orthonyx spaldingii. Next base: position 143,024 of record VZTJ01005785.1, read on the forward strand.
TGAACTTCTCATATAACATTTTTCTTAAGACATTATTAAACAAGTGAAGCAAGCCAGTCTAGTAATGAGTCTTCTCTAAACTTGCTGCCAGTTACATTTCCTTTCTCCTAATCTATCACTCTAATGGTTGCAACTAATAAACTTTTTGAATTTTTGCTGCTAATCTGTGTATGTTTTGCATTGCATGCTGGATGTATAACTTGACAGAGAATTTACAATACAAACCACCTGGCAAACAAAACTATCTCAATTAACAAATGCTCTCCAAACCCATCCCAATCTTTTATTGTTATAATAACACATGTAACATATCATACATGTAACATAGTACCTTTAAGCCATAAATAAATTCACTAATTTGGGCCTGGAACCTACCAGCAGTATATTTCAAATACAAGATTTGTGTCTGCATTTTATAATTTCTAAAACTTTGCCAAAAGTCAGTAGACTGAAGTTTGGTTTACGCAAATATCCTGCATGGCCTTGTAAAAAATCCAGTGGTCTTGCCTAGGGTCCTGTTAGACTGTTCCAGGAAGGATGATATGCAATAATTTTAAGGTAAAGAAATTCAGCAATGGGTTGCTTACATGTGGGCTATTTAATCTGTGTTTAAGAATATATCAAAAGTAGTTGGATTTTCAGGGAGTCTAAGCAATGCAGCTCCCTTTGAGATAGACAGCAAATTTTCAAAATTTATACCTCATAAAATCAATTCCAGTGATTAAAAAAATAGAGAGTAGGACCCAGGGTTCTAATTTTGTGCACATTAGTTTTTAAAAGACTGGAGCATATTATTTTATCAGCATCCACTCTGAAAACCTCTGCAGATGTGCAGAGTTAACAAATCACAGCAGTCTTCTGTTTTCAAAGGTGGCTAGATGCAGATGTGTAAAAACATTTTAAAAAACTTTCTATACACTTAGGAAAGTACCACTTGCAAGTCAACGATGAAGTATTTTACATTAAGTATTTTTGTTGGTACCTCCTAAAAGGTTATTCTAAATCACTGAAGAGAATAAAATAAGAAAAGATACAGTACATTGAAATAGGGTAGAAAGAAGAAATAAAATAAAATGTCAGAAGTAAGTTCAAAACCTTAAGCATACGAGACTTCAGATTATATTGTGCCTTGAATAGGTGCTTCTATGAACCAAAACAAAAGAAAATCTGCTCAGCTGCTGAAAGCAACATGCAAGTAACATCTTTGTTTCACAAGAGTAAAATAAATAAACCTGATCATGTTATTTTTAATAATTTCCAACGAATCTTCAGCATTTTTTTTCTTAAAAATAACCACTACCAAAATTCAGTATTACCTGTTCTGACCTTATCTGAAAATACTCTTACCTTTCAATCAGGTATTGATTTATCAAGCAGCACTCATCAATGTCAATTTACACCAATGTAATTCTTTAATGTCCTTTTTATTCAAGAATAGATATAACTGTGTGTTGTCAAGAACAACACATTTAGCACTGAATAAATACTTCAGAAATTCTAAGCTCTAGAGATGCTGCTGGCTGGTAGAGCTGTTATACGGTTTTAGGAGAAGTGTGGGTTCTATTAACTCACCCTCAGGGAAGAACCAGCGTGGTACATATAAATCATGGCTTTTTAGTCCAGGACCAAAGCATGGCACCTTCTAAATTGTGTGTGATTTTTCGAAGAGAGACATGGTCAAATGTTTTTGTTTTAAATAACAGGTTAACCAAGAGGAGGAATATTACATACTCTGCCTCCTGTCTCAGTGCAGCACCCCAGCACAAACTATGCTCATATTTGAGCTGAAATGAGGACCTGGTCTGCCCAAAAAGCAACTAGTTTTTTGATAGGTAATTTTTCAACAAAATCAGTTCCTGGACCCAGCATAACAAGACAAGTGGGGGCTGAGGATGCAGCAGACAGGCAGCACCTAAACAGCAACCACAGCATGTGCCCACCACAGCCTCTGCTGAGCAGGCAAAGCCTCACTCATACCAGAGCTCACCTGAAACTGGTCTGCAGCCAGCATCTAAGCTGTCAAAATACAGCTGCATGCAGGAGATTAGCAGGGGTTGTAAAACCTGCTCAAGAAGTTGGGCAAATATTTTAGCAATTAACCCACACTGAGCTCCGTTTTACTGTAGCTATGCTGCTACCATTTCTTGAGATAGCTTGTTTAAAGCCAGCTCCAGGATGCCTGAATTGCACAGCAGTAACAGACCACTTAACTACAGAGATAAATTATTACAGGGGCAGTACCTAACATAGGTTATGTTGTCATGATTTACAACAGCTGAGGATGTGCCCCCAGATGTCCAGACAAAATCAAATTAAGTATATGATTTTTTTTTTCTTCTTCTAACATAAAAGCTGTGCAAACTTGACTCAAAACCAAAAATGAAAGACTTGCATGTATGACCTTAGACTTACACTGTGAAAGTGTTTGCATTCTCCAGATAGCACTTAGGTTCTCATTCTTTATAAAATTAAAATATAACTAAAATATGAAGACCATGCAAAAAGTTCCCACATATAATAGACTAATTAAAACCAAAGAAAACATTTAAAGAATATCAACATCTATTTGGATTTGGAGCATGTTTTAATGTTACAGAAGAAAATGTTAGTAAAGAATACCAAGACAAGAGCCTTGCTGTTCTCCAGACTCCAGATCACCTCCAAATCAGGATCAAGGTTGGCAATTTTCCACTACTATACTGGTAATAAAGGGGTCTTAAACTGAGGTTATTCATCAAGTCCCTGAGAAACATAATGGTAAAAGAGGTTTGCACAGTAAAATATATTTAACATTTTAAACATTGCCAAGAAGATTCAGGTGCAATCTAAAAAGAATGTATTTTGTATTTTAAGGGTACAAAAATTGAACATGAAAAGTTCTTGATAGTTATGCTCACATGTAAGTTGTACCTAAGGCCATATATTAGAAGCATCCGTGTTTAAAATGCTAGCTGAAAACACATCAAGTGCATTACAGAAACACCCCTTAAAAAAAAATTCCAAACCTCATAGATGCTATTAAGCACCTGTAGCTATTTTAAGCAACTTAACTCTGTCCTTAATTTTGATCTTGGGAGAACATAATGAAAAACTTGACTGTTTTCCAGAAGCAGACAAAAAAAATTAATTATTCTATATGGTGCTATAAGTGTTCGTGACACTGAATTACATTGGTTTACTCTGTAGATGTTTATAGAGCCAGCCTATGTTGTTTGACTTTTGAGGGAAGACTAATAGGTGTAGTAAGCGGGGGTGGGCACAAAACCCCTTATGGTTAAGCCAAAATAGGGGTCATGCCTAGGGCATTTTATCTGCCCTGCTTACAAACCCCTGGGGAATTGCATCTCAACAGTTGATTCTCTGTTAATCAATTCACATTAGTGCCTGCCTTTTAGTTTTCACTTTGCTGAATTCCAGGAAAGAAGTTCTTAAACCAAATGCATGCTCTATCTCTGACCTAGTCAGAGCTGTTGCATTTCAAGAAGAAATAAGCAGATTTTATTTGCTCTACTAGCTGATAAGAGACACCTTCGTAAGTAAAGATTCATAGCCAGCAGGCTGAACACAGAACAAGATTCAGTGGTCTGTTTACACAGGTCAGCAGTAATATGGGAGGAGAGGGCATTTATGGAATTTTTTTTCTTCAACCAGCTCCAGAGAAAGACTTATGTGACACTATTCTGCTTCCCTTTTCTTTCTTATTTACCGTGGCTCAAAATTATGTGTTTGAGGAATACACCTGTAGCACTTGCCATCATTCCATGCAGTTTTCAGTGAGCATGTGGTTTTGCACCACTCTTGAACTTACAAGCTAGAACTTATAACAATTAACTGCTCACAAGCAACCTCATGTGAAGGAGGGGAGAGTTATGAACACAGAAATAGCAAATACTATGTTCACAAAAGCAGATCTGACCTTACATCTAAACCCTAGCGCCACATTCATTACGTTACTCTCTAGCAAACACACAGATTTTCATACAGAGGTTCATCAAAAATAAACTTTATTATCAAATTTAAAATTCACACATTAAACATACGATCTAGACACAAATAATACTGAAAACATTCTCAAACAATAACCATTTCAGGTAATTTGGATGAGTAGCTAGTTACCATTGTTTTGAATGCTTTTTGAATATTTCTTGATACATACACCATCCTGAAATGTCTTCAAATGCTTAGCTGGCCAGCTTCCAATGATACTTTTAAATAGGGGAAAACTTATTTCTATAGAAATAACATTATCTAATTATGAATCAGAGACCCATAATTGTAGTACCTGGGGGGGGGAAAAGTATCATAGCCTCTTGAAATATTTAGAAGACATAAATAACTATTGTACATTTACAAGTTTTAAATATTTAAAGGCCTTTGTTACTATAAAAAAGTTACTATGTACATATTAAATGCTATACAGAAATCCAGTTGGAGGCAAGTGTTGAGCTCTCAGATTTGGCCGCTGAAACCTATGAATTTGGTAGGCAGATTGTCCACAGGGTACACTATGGGGCCCGTTTTCATTGTAGGAGGTCCATTCAGCAGCTGCCAGTCACAGCTCCGAGCCAACTCCACTGTAAATATTTTTAGAAGGACTTTTGCAAACTCTTTGCCCACGCAGCTCCTCAAGCCCCCACCAAAAGGAATGAAACTGAACCTAGAGGAATCCTCTGGAGATGGAGACATGAAGCGATCTGGGTTAAATTCTTCCTTGTTGGTAAAGAGATCTGCCACATCGTGTGTATCACAGATGCTGTAAATAACATTCCAACCTTTAGGGATCTGGTAACCCTATAGAAAGAAGAGAAGGGAGACGTGGAGCACCTTGCTGTGTTAAATAATGTGAAGTGACAGCACAGGATACATCAGTGCACCCCACCTCCCCTCCTGGTTTCCTGCAGGTCACACTAAGGCAGACAGGCTACATGAACACCCAACACTTTGCAGCCGCTCTGAGGAGTTGTGCCCAAGCCTTGCTTACATTTAGCTCAAGGGTCTTGAGTGCAATTCGAAATCCTCCAGGAACAGGTGGGCTCAGCCTGAGTGTCTCTTTGATGACACAGCCTGTGTACTTCAACTGCTCCAAGACCTCCATGTCCAGCTGCTTCTCTTGGTTTGAACTGCACAGTAACCCCTAGAAAGGAAAATGCTACCATGACATTCATGAAGCATTCATTCAACAGCCAGGGGCCCTGGCACTGCAAAGCACCTGTCCCTCAGAACGTGGCATTTCCCGGCCACCCCTGAAAGTAGGGCACCACCTGGGTCAAAGGCAGCCCTGTCTGGGATGCCTGTCCTGGAGGTACCTTCCTCCCACTGCCCTCTCCTGTGAAATGGCTCTGAGGAAGACACACACCTTCACCTGCAGTTCTTTCCTCACTTTCTGCAGGACGTCATGGTGGAGCCCTAGGAAGGCGATCAGCGATGTGGCAGCACTAGCAGTGGTTTCATGGCCCCCAAACAGCAGCTCTGTGGCAGACTCCTTCAGCTCCTTATACAAAGGATAGAAGAGGGATAAACCAGGCCTTGAACACAGCATCTCTGCCAGGCCCACTCTACTACTGCAATGCTGTGCATTGCTCCCAAACTGGAACAGACATGCAAGGGCCAGGAGGTGCAGACACCCAGGGGGTGCTTATGATCCCCATGGACACGTCTCCCCATCCAACAGCCTGAATGCAGCCTCTGGACCCTAGTGCTCAACACAAGCTGTTTAATTTCATGGGGAGAGGGAGCACCTCCCGCTCTCTCCTTTTGTCCCGACAAGGCAAGTGTGATGCTGTCAGAGGGGCTGGGGGAAAGGGATGAATCCAGTCCTGGGAACCTTACCTGCATGTTGAGCTGCTCCCCATTACCCTGTGTGTGTTCCATCAGCAGCTGCAGCGCATCCTTGTAGCCGCCCTCGGGCTCCTTGCGGGCCATCTTGGCACGGATGTTCTCCTCGATCTTGGCATGGATGATGTTGCGTGCCCGCAAGCCCTGACCCAGCAACAGGGAGAGCAACGTGGGTCTTAGGCTGTACTGCCATCCCTGCCCCCCGATTCCCCCGTGCCCTGGCCGCAGGGGCACCTCTCTCCTCCTGGCCCGCCGTAAGCCTTACCCGGTAGAGGCCGCTGAACGGCACATCGATGGGCAGGGAGAAGAGGTTGCGGATCATCTCCTCAAAGGCCTCCACCAGCTGCTGCTCGCCGTCGGGGCTGGCCTGGCGGGGCTGGAAGCCCAGCAGGATCCTCATGGCAATGCGAAACATGAGGCGCTTCACCTCGGGGTACACGAGCAGGCAGGGCCCGGCGGCGCGCAGCCACCGCGCCAGGCAGGCGCTCACCTCCTCCTGGATGACGGGCACGTAGTGCTGCAGGGCGTCCCGCGAGAAGGCGCGCATGATCACCTGCCCGGGGGGACGAGGAGGGACGGCACAGAGGCTCAGCCGCCGCGCCCGGGGCGGCCGCGCCCGCTCCCCGCCCGCCGTCGGGCCGTACCTTTTTGCGGTGCTTGTGCTGCGCGTTGTGGAGGTTGGAGAGGCAGCCCGAGCCCAGGATGGTCCGCACCGAGGCGGGCCACTGCACGGAGACGAGGCGGTGCTCGCCCAGCAGGATGTGCCGCACGTTCTCGGCGCCCATCACCCGCACCGTGGGCCGCCCGAAGAGGTGAGTCTTGTAGATGAAGCCGTATTTCCTGCGTTTCATCTGCAGGAATTTCCGCCTCTGGGCAGGGGATGAGAGGGGGGAAATGATAAAGTAAATTTTAGAAAGGATAAGAGGAAGAGGCAGGGAGAGCAGCTCTTTCCCACCTGGGCACGGGAGCCTGTCAAAGTTGCCGCTCATCTCCCTCCCCTGCAGCCAGAGGAGCAGCCGGGACGCCGCTCCGCTCCCCGCGGCATCGCCTCGCCTTACCTGCAGCACCAGCTGCAGCGTCTCCCCGAAGAAGGGGAGCCCCATGGTGCCCGGGGGCAGCGGGAGCGGGCAGCTGGGGTCGCGGCTGCTCACGCAGTACAGGTCCCAGAGCTTGACGGCAGCCAGAAAGAGCAGCAGGGGCAGCAGGAAGGTGCACAGGGCGCTGGCGACTAGGGCGGAGAAGCCCATGACTGGGGAGCGACTCCCGCCCGGCCCCCCGGGAGCTCCGAGTGCGCGGGCCGGGCTCGCCGCGGGCCGCCTTTTATACCCTTCCCAGGTTGCTGCCCACCCCTACCTTGGTCCGATAAATTAGTTCACCCAAAGTTCATCTTTAATTGCGGATTGCGGCCTGACTCCTCCCCCCGAAATCTTTAACTATTTGCTTTGCGAAGTGCATCCTCGCCGCCGCAGACGGCTGCCGGCGAAGGAAAGGTGCTGTCGGGGGCGGTGGCAGCGGCTCTTGCACCGCGCTGGGTGAACGGGCTGCGGGACGCCGCCGACAGCTGACAGCCGGTGGTCGGCCGCCACCGCCTCCTCCTCCTGCTCGGATTTATCGCCGATGCTCGTTAGAGACCGGCGGCTGCACCGAGAAATCCCCGCGGCGGCACCCGGCTGCCCGGAGACACCTACCCCGGGGCGCTGTCGCCCGGCGCCGGTGCGCTCTGCTCGATGAGCTTCTTCCCCGCCCGCCGCCGCCGTCGGCTGGGAGCGGCGAGGTAGCGGCCGGACCCGGGAGCCACCGGGCCGGGAGCGTGGGGCGGCCGGTGCCCCGTGCTGGGGCAGCCCGGAGACTCCCTGAGCAGAGCCGCGGCTGTATCGGCGGAGGAGCCTCCGCTGTCCCCTGGTTCACCTCGAAAGGCACGGCTTGTATTTCTGCCGGCCGCGGAGGAAGCAGCCGCCGGCAGCAGTCCGTCTCAGCCTCCCCATGCAGGTTCAAGCGCGGGTCACCGAGGGAAAAGGAGGTGAGCGCGGAAAGGAAACACCAAACGCGCCATGCCCAGCTCCTCTCTCCGGGATCTACTGCTCAGCTTCGCCTGAGGCTCTCCGGCATGCCGTCGGGGCTGCCGCGGCCGGGAAGAGGCGCTGGGCACGGCCGGGCAGCCCGCCGGCAGCCGCGGCGCAGAGGAGCTCCGAGCTGGCGCCGGCTCCGGGCACTGGCGCTGCTCCCCGGATGGCAGCGGCGGCTCCGGGCAGGGGGAGCGCGGCGGGAGCGGGGCTGCGCTGGCTCGGGCTGCGCTGGGTACCGGCCCCGCAGGAGCCCCGGCCGCTGGGGAAGGGGCGCCCGCAACGAACCGCGGGGCTACGGAGCTCTCCGCCGGCCACGGCCACTGCCGATACACTTTATTTTTCTTTACGGCTTTTATCTCTTCCCTCCCTGATACTTTTGCTTTCTTGTTCCCAGACAAGCTCAATAAACGCTGGAAGTTTTGTGTGTGCGTGTGTCTGTGTAGGGGAGAGGGAGATGTCACTTTTAATTATTATTTTTCTAACAATCAACGCATCACGCAAGACCCGCCCTACTCTTACGATGCCTTGCCGGAGCGGGGCTGCCCGCCTCCGCAGCCCCTTGCCCAGGAGGGAACCCCCCGGAGGGTGTTCCCCCGGCCCCGGGGGCGGTAGCCCCTTGGGGTTCGCCGCGGGCCCGAGCGGCTCCGCGGAGCCCGGCCGGCGCTGGCCGGGAGCGGCGGCCGCGCCCTGACCCGGCGCTCTCCCCTTGCCGGGCGCTGACCTGCTTGTGACCTACAACACGGACCGTGACATCTGCGTGAACCCGGCCGGCAACCGCGCCAAGTTCACTGTCTATCAAAATAACGAGATACGGTGGCCTGAGCACCGATAATTGCCACAGGAAGGCTTTATTATCTACCCAGCTGTGTATTCCCCAGCCATCGGCTTGAAAAGAATCAAATGGTAAAGAGTGAAAGGGATAATTAAAAACATCTTGGAAGGGGGTCAAGAAATTAACAGCCTAATATGAACAAACTTTGATTACAAGTAACAATTATTACACTTCATTTGTAAATGCTCATGTTTATCTGCAAACAAAATCAGTTTCAAGTCCTTTTTTTTTTTTTTCCTTTTTTTTAATTAGATTCATGTTACATTTTTCAGCGGGTTCGTTAGCACTCAGGGTAATTTTTAAGTGTGCTGCTGGAGAAGCCCCGACCTTCCTGCACCCAGTGCTGGATGCTGCAGGCCTAGCCCTGCCCAAACCCTGCCTGTGGCAAGACCCTGAGTCGCCTGCCGTCTCAGCCAGGCAGTAGCTCCTGCTAATTAAAGTTAGTCATTGCCACTTGCAGCAGTCATCTACTGATTTCACCTCTGATAGGCAAAAAGATTCACCTTTCAGGACAAGGTCAGGAGGGCCAGAGGCTCTAGTTCACTACAGGGTCGACTTGCCAATAGCACTTAACTCAGTCCTGCAGTTCAACCTCTTCCAGATTTGACCTGTCACATTTGGGAGCCAGGTTTCTGCCCAAGGTAGCATGGTGGTCGCTGCACAGCCCTCCGACAGCTAACACCAGCACAGACAGGCAAGGGGGATTGGCCAGGGCAAGGTCATCTGTAGCACTGTAGCAGGACAATGACAGTGTTTCAGGAGACTGGAGAGCTCCCCAAAGCCTTTCCAAAGGGACACTGTCTTTGTGCCATGTTTTGGCCCTCACAGGTCAAGCTGGTTCTTCACACAGGGCACACGACACCACCAGGCATGGGATGCTCTGGAGGGACAAGGAATATTATTTTCCCACTGCATTCACACAGGATGCATGACAGTGGGGAGTAGAAGTGAAGCTAAAAGGAACTTATAAACACGTTGTTTTGGATCAAGGACCTGGGCCCAGCTCTGTTCTCAGTACACAAACAACAGGACTCACTTCATTTTATTTTACATGGGAGAGAAATACCCTGTGGAGGTACTCAAAAGCCACCTAAAAGAGCGCCCTCAGCACCCAAGTTTAGCCTCAGCTACCACCCCCTGGATGGATCCATGGAACTGCTGTGCTGACACTTTCCCTGGCAGAGCTGGGCTGACAGAGGTGACAACAGTCAGTCTGGTCAGCCAGCCAGCCACCACAGGGCTTGTGTCACCTTGCAAATGTCCACTCTGCAATGCGAACAGCATCATCAGGAACAAGGAACTTTCTATCACAAATCAGACATATTCAGAAATGTCTGTTTTCTAAACGTTGGCTCCCCAAAGCCCCCTCCCCTGGGCTTCAGTCCAATCCTGTGGGCAGGCTGTTGCTGGGGAACATATCCTGGGGGCACCCCAGAGGAGGCTTTGTAGCAGACCCCAAGCAGCAGCACAGTGCTCAAGCACAACATACACAGCTATTACTACTGGGTGAATGAGAGATATCCTCTTTGTGCCAGCTCTAATAGGAAGTGCATGAATGATATTAAATATTTACAATAAAAACCACTTTACACCCTATTATTCTAGCTAGAGTTGATGCCATGGATTGGGCAGCTCCGGCTTGTGTTTTCCTGCAGAGCACCCCATCCTCCCTCTTTTTGCATCTAAAAAGCTACAGTGTGCAGGATGTTCATCTTGCCTCTCCTATAACACACCCAGAGGAGATAACCCTGGGAGCCTTAGCTATGGGTCTGGGAGTTCTGCTCCCCATCCCTGGTAGCTGGGGGCCTGTATGGGGCAGGGGCTGACTGAGCTCCCATAGCATATGCACCCTGCCAGCAGCTTCAGCGGGTTTTGCCCCCAGGCTGGGGCTGAGGTTCACCCCAGAGCTCAGGAGTGGGACTCTGCAGGACGCCCTCCTGCAGCACCCTGCACACCCTACCTGCCTGTACACCAGGAGGGGAAAAACAGAAAGACCTTTAGGGTTTTGCTCTGCAGTGACCCAGCAGCACACCCAGCCTGGGGCAGCAGATCTGCTCCTGGCAGCTGTGGAGGGCCATCGGCTCCAGGACTGAGGAGAGCAGCACACCCCTAACTTAGGCCTCACAGCCATGGCGAGGTTGCAAGGGGTGGAAGTAGAGCTGCAGCCCGTCATCGACAGGGTGCACGATGGGCACGGTCTGCATGGAGGGGTAGCCAGGCGTGGCCAGCTCCCAGCGGGCCGTGCTGACCAGCTCGATGGCCAGCAGCTTGAGGATGGCCTGCGCCAGCTCCTTCCCGATGCAGCTCCGTGCCCCGCCGCCGAAGGGGATGTAGTGGAAGCGGCCCGCAGCCTCCGGCCGGCCAGCAGCAAAGCGGTCAGGGTCAAAGCTGCTGGGGGGTGTCTGGTAGACAGCAGCTGTCTCATGGGTGTCACGGATGCTGTACATGACGCTCCAGCCTTTGGGGATCTGGTAGCCCTGGGGAAGGGAGAGAAGAGGGAGGAGAGGCCTTTTACATATCTGTGCTACTGGAGGGTGAGCAGAGGGTGCCTGGGGACAGCCCCACTGCACTGCCCATCAGTTCTACGGTTCCTTTTCTCCCCAGCCCATCTGGGACCCACAGAGGTTGTTGGGTGACAGTTCCCCTTTAGCTACACTGCCAAGCACCACCACTGTGCTGGACACAGGGTGCTTGCACACAACAGCAGGCAGCAGCTCTCTAGCAGCCTGCCAGAGTGCAAGGCACTTACATCGAGCTCAAAAGTCTGCAGTGCCGTTCTGTAGCCTCCAGAGACTGGGGGCAGCACCCGCAGCACCTCCTTAATCACACAGTCCAGGTAGCGCAGGCGGCTCAGCTTCTCCAGGCTGATGTCCGAGGGGCAGTGACAGCTTTGCTCTGGTGGTGCCGGGAGCTGGGGGCCAGTGTAGGGGTTGCTCCCGGGAACAGTGGGCTCCAGCAGGGCACTGGCCTGGAGGGAATCTTCCTCCACTGCAGCCGGGGGCTGGCTCTGGTCCTTGTGAACATCTCTGGCCATGGAGTGGAAAAGTGGTTTCTCTTTGTCCCTGCTCTGGACGGTCAGGGTGTCCAGGCAGGGTCCTGTAGGGTAGCACTGACACTGCTGGTACAACTCATGAGACATCAGCTCCTGCCTTATTTTTTCAATCACTGAGGGGTGCTTCAGTAGCAGGAGGATCAGAGAGGTGCTAGCACTAGCCGTGGTGAAAAAAGCAGCAAATATGAGCTCAATTGCTGATTCCTGGGAGAGAAATGAAAATGACAAGTTTGAACAACATTTTAAAGTGATTGTGTTTCAGACTGTTCTCACTTTTTGCAGGTTTTGCAGCTATGCAGAGGGCCCTGGCCCCCACTCTACTCTCCACAAACCTGCACCCATCCTGGGTTGGCAGGGATCAAAGCATTTCTGTATGAACTGGACGTCCACTCGCCAAGTGACTGACGCAGAACCACAGCTGGGATGAGTACACATCACCTCCAATCCAACTCTTCCGAGCTTGCCTCACAAGATTTACTGATTTTAAAGCAGCACTTTAACATGTATTATAACACATTGAGTGAAGTCCATTTCAAGCATTATGCTTTTTATCTTCATCTGCGAATTCCCCTTTGTGCCAAGCTTTTACCATTCTGCCCAGGCAGTGGATATGGGTGTGTTTATGCACAAACTCTAGATGTGCTGGCAGCTAAAATGGTTGCATTTGATCCATCTCCAGTTATGATTAATCTTATCTGGGAGGGAACTCAAGTCAAGAGTCAAAAGCATAAAAGCCTCTCTGCTAGAGCAGGTCAGCCTGAGAAGTGCTGTGGCCAGCAGGGAGCATACACCAGGCAAAGGACTTGCTCGCTTTTCAAGCTGTACAGTCTGAAGCACAGCAGTGTTCCCACAGTAGATGTATCCATAACGAGTTAGGAAGTTGACCAGCTCAGATATATGGACCACAGCACAGTAAAATCTGTAATACGTGCCTTGTCCAAGTTCAGGGGTCCCCTCGCAGCCTCCCAGCCTTTGTGGGACTGTCTACAGGGTCTATATGGCACAGCACATGCCAGGTTGCTGTGGGCTGTTTGCAGCACCCCCTGATCAACTTTTGTAAATGGTTTTCCAAAAGCTAAGGGCTGCCCAGAGCTTGTTCATGGCATGTCACATCTCTCATAGCAAATGTAATATCCAAACCTGCAGCACCATCTGAAGGTGCCAGTGGCTCCATAGCACAGGGCTGGGAGTGCTGAGGCCAGAGGCCAGAGACAAAAGCCAGGGAGAAGCCAAAGGGAGGAGTACCAGGAGCTGTCCCCCGGGAGGGCTGGGACCTGACTGGTACCACAGAGCACTAATTGCTCCATCCCAGAGGCAAAGAGGAGCAAAATCCCCCAGGGACACAGAGCAGTTTCCTTTCACATTGCTGTGTCTGGACTTTAAATTGTTCTGACACAACTGGTTCTAGAGAGGCGAAGCCACAAACACAGAGAAGAACACTTGAAGACTGAAAGTAGTTTGATTCAAGTCTGATAAAGTTAAGGATAATGTAACAAAGATGACTCTTTGCTACCATCCCTAGTGCCATATATAGGCTGGACTAGATGCTTTTGCCAAAGTGCAGCTCTCAAGGGCATCTTTCAGCTGAAATAAAACCCCTGAAACAACAGATCCCTGTCAACCCCTATCACACCTCCTGCAGGCATTAGCAGGAATTTTTACACTCACAAGGTAGCAGACCCAGATGAAAAGAAACCTCTCAGTTCCACCACATGCAATTAAACCCCAAGACATTTCAATAGCATGCAAGGAATTTAGGGCACGCTCTTAGGTTTGAAATAACAGCCCTTGTGCTCTTTGCATCAACCTCTGACAGTGCTGCTGCAGAAGCTGTGTCACAGCTTCTGTCACAACTTTCCCTCCCTGCTTCTACAAGGCCAACATAACCAGTGACTGGAAGGCAGGATATTCCCAAGCTTCACCGGTACCGTCCCTGTGCTACAGCCCAACTCCCTGTACTGGGAAGCAGAGCAGGCAGTATTACATCCAGCCAGTGACAGTATTATTGTTATGCAGGATGCGGGGCAGGGAGGGGGGGTTTAATCTTCCCAAGGTTTAAAATACTTTAAAGCAGTATTGTTGGCAAAGCAATGTATTTTTTAATGACCTTTACATTTCAAGGGTCCTGGTGAGTTCACGGCAGCAGTGCAAATCACAGTGTATTTAGGAGAATTTCTGGGAAAGCTGTCTTTCCAGATCGTCTGAACAAAAAGCAGGTTAGTAACTAATGTGTGCCAGTGTCTGGAGGGTCTCTCAAAGACAGATATATCCACAACTCTGAGACAGCTTTGGACTTTTTATCCAATTACACCCTTTCATTAAATGAGAGCTCTACTACTGTTTTATTAGGGTGGATAATATTGCCATAATTGCAAGCATAGGCAGTTCAGTTTGCAAGTAATTTTGTTAAACACAGAAGTTTTCTAACTATAAAGGTACAGAACAGCATATGAATATATTATCATTTCAATCAGCTGGCCCAAGGTCACTGCCATGTCACTCAGTCCATGTTACATTGAATATCCCCTTATTCCATTTGTGGTCAGAGACAGGGACATGATGACAGATTATTCTTGCATAATATTCATGTGAATACTAACAGAGATTAATTAATCTTAATCAATCACATTTTGAATCTGTCAATTATTTTTTAAAATTACATTATAATAAAACATTGTTAGAATAAATAATATAATAAATAATTAGAATAAAATTTATTTATTAATATATGCTGGTTCTAACTATATCTAATAGTTGCTCAAAGCTTTTCAAGTATTTTAGATTTAGAGATTGTACTTTTACAAAATATCTTTAAAACATTAGTCTTTGGATAGTTTTCCTGAAACACTTAAACAGTAAAACTACCTTCAAACTATGTTCAAATACTTTAAAACCATATTCAGCTGCTACACCCATGCAAAACTGCTTCAAAACTTGTTATATAAATGCAATGTCATCTATTACTCACTGATACCAAGTGACCTGGAACTATGAATGATGCAGTACTAATGACAATTTTTTCCCAAGATCTTTGGCAAAATACTCTTCACATTCACTTGGTGGTTTTGGCTCAGTAAGGACTACTGGGTTCATCCCCAAGTCACAGTCATACATCATATTCACAAGCTACATGATCTGATTAATGAGGAGGTGATAGGAAATGACCAGGAATCCATCATGTCATCCCTGGACCTATTCTGATATATCATGTCAGAAATTTCTGGGCTCACAGTCCTGAGGAGACCAGTGATGTGATCTACACCCTGCCCTAGGTGCTGGGCTGTGTTTGAGGAGCACACAAGCAGCTCTAAATATTTCCAAGAGATTGTCCTGGAGGTTACTGAGTGCACAGATGTGCAGAGCTTTAATGCAGCCACATAACCCTACCAGCACCCTAAATCAGGCTAAAGGCTGGTGGCTGCAAAGAGGAAAGGTGGAAGGCACATTAATTCCCTTTTAGAAAGGTCCGTTCTAATGCAAAGAGACACAGAACTACAAGAGCATAAGAATGTGCTGGGTGCAGGCTGCCTCACTTGTACAGGAGCTGGTGTCCTCACCACTGGTCAGAGGACGAGAGGAGCCAGCAGCTGGTGTGGGTCCCCATACAAGCCTCCTCCTGGCCCTCAGCCCACCTCTCTCGAACAGCCACGGAGTCAGGAGGGGCACTGCAAGGCAGAGGTTCTCCTTACCTTTAGCTCCTGCATGGTGAATTCTTTGCCATGTTCCTTGGCACTTTTCATTATGAAATCCAGAGCATCGCTGTGGTCTTCTGAGTTGTTTCTCTGCAGTTTTTCCTGTACAGCCTTCTCCATAAATTTATGTAGCATGTCCCGTGCTTTGATTCCCTGTGAGAGGCAGACACAGTTCAGGAGAACCTTAGGAATGGCCCTTCTCTCTAGAGAGACCAGGGGAACCCAAGTGTAGCAATCCTTAATCCCAGGACCTGTAACAGCAAGAACTGTTTAATCTGTTGCCCAGCCCCAGAGCCTTGCAAGAGGCAGCAGTTGGGAGGGAAAGGCTGCACATTCTGTTGCCTTGCTGTTGTGAATCAAATGCAACAAATCCCAAGAAATTCTCTGGGAAGAAAAGATAGCAGTAAACCCATGCTACCTAGTTCAGAGGCATCTGCACTGAGCAAACCCACAGTTGTGTCAGGTCCAAAAGAAGCTTGTCTCAAGGGACAAGAAAAGGTAACTTAATAAAACCGAGTCCAGACAGCAAGGCATGAATGGTTCTACAAGGGTATGGTGCATAAAGACACATTAATCACAGCCAGCTCATCTTCAGGTGTGTTGCACTCCAGTGCAGCAAAACATTCACGTAAGACCTCAGTAAATCGTGATCAGCAATCTCTTTGCAAAGTGGAATGGATGGATGGAGTCACAGAGCCTATGACTCTCTATAAAAATGCCTCCTCCAAAAGCCAGAAAGACCAGAGATTTGAAATTAAAAATGGCCATGACCAGATATTGGGAAGAAGATACAACGGCTTGGATTTGCGGTGGGAAGGATTGGACAAAGTAAACAGGGCAGTGGGCAAGCAGAAAGACAAGGGGACCTAAAGGCAAGTTGAAGATGTTGGTCTGGGACCAGACAGGCTTTGACTGACCTGAGAGAGGGTAGGGAGGGATAGGGCAGGAGTGGTGAAAGCTCATGCTGGTAACAACCTGCAGAGGGAAACTGGACAGGGAAAACAATAGCTTTGATGAAGAGTAGCAGGGAGGGTTGGGAGAACTGGGAATGGCTGGGTAAAGTGATCCAATGGGGCAGAGCTCACAGTGGAAATAAGAGATGAGGGAAGACCTGGATAAAGTGGACAGGAGATTTCAGCTGTGGTAAGGGTGGAGAACCCAAAGCCAAAGTAAGGAGGAATGTGAGAGGAAGAATGGTACACAGGACCTATACCTAGAGCAGGGGTGTGGAGAGGCAGGCAAAGAAGAGCAGCAGGGAAGAAACTGCAGGTTGAAAGAGGCAGGGGAGACCGTCCCTCTCCCTGGGTTGTCTCTGTGCTGCTGGACTGCAAGGTCAGGTCTTAGGACCATAAGCGGGTCTTAAGTCTGCAGCCTGCCTGAGTGGCAGAGGGGGTGCTGACCTGAGAGGTGCTGTGCCCACCTGTCTTTGTGCTTCTGCCCACAGACCCCTCTGCCATGTGCTGACATGAGTGTAGATGGGATGAGATGGGACAGACCCAGACATGATGGACTCACCAGAGGCAACATATGGGATGAGGGAGAAGAGGATCCCTGTGCTGTACAGTGAGCTGGAGCCAGTGCCCAGAGATGCTGGAAGCCAACAAGGAGCAGCTAAGAAGTGCAGAGGGAAGGGGAAATGGCTGGGGTAGGTTAAGACACTGAACCCTCAGACCTAGAATGGGGTGTTGCAGATGTCCTTGCCCATCAGAAGTGCCCCTTGGGGGGCCTAGGGACAGGGGGGTCTGTGCTGCCAGGGCCCAGGCCCTGCCCCCAGGCAGAGGGAGCAGTGCGGGCAGCAGTACCTTGCGCAGCCCACTGAAGGGTATGTTGAGGGGCAGGGAGAAGAGGTTCTCCACCAGCTGTTCAAAAGTTTTGGCCAGATCCTTGAACTGCTTTTCCTCCAGGCGGAGCCCCAGCAGAATCTGAGCTGCAATGCGGAAAGTTAAGGTTTTAGCGGAGGAATAAACTGCGATGGAGCCTGGCTCCATGCACCAGCCCCGCAGCTCCCAGCTCACAACCTTCTGGATCCGCGGCAGGTAGCTCTCCAGGGCGGCGCGGCTGAAGACTCTGGCCAGGATCTAGGAGGAGAAGGGGGAAGAGAGGCAGGTAGTTAAAGCAGCGGGAGCACACACGCCGCCGAGGACCAGGCCTGGGCCGGAGGTGCCGCCCGGGCTGGGTGCCCTGTCGGGGCGGCAGCGAGGCTCACCTTGCGGCGCTGGCGGTGCAGGTCACCGATGGAGCTGAGCAGAGTGTGGGAGCCCAGGATGATCTGGGTACTTTGCGGCCACTGCGTGCTGACCAGCGTGTGCTCGCCCAGCAGGATCTTGCGGATGTTCTCGGCGCCTGTCACCCGCACCACTGGTCGGCCCAGGAGGTGGGTCTTGAAGATATTTCCGTACCTCTCCCGCCGCGAGCTGTGGAAGCGGGAGCCCTGCGGAC
>VZTJ01005785.1:164022-249680 GCA_013397795.1 Orthonyx spaldingii
TGTGGGGTGGCTCAGCAGAGAGAGGCCGGGCGCAGCCCCTCGCGGAGCCCAGTCAACACCCCCCTTCACCTGCCCATTTCTTTCTGTAAGGTCTCTCACCTCCCTCCGTGTGCAGGGGGGTGGCTGTGCAGGTTCGGCCCCAGGAGGGGATGCTAATGGCTTCACGCTTTGGTGTTTGGGAACTTGCCTTACCGAGGGGAGGAAGACAGGGATGCTCGTGTCTGCTGCTTCTCACAGTAATTTAAACCAGAGGTTCAGGTAGTCTCAAGTAAGTTAATTAAACACCTCCTGCTGCACTCCATTGTGACTGATCCCTGAAACTCAGCTCTGAGCCCCAGGCATGCTTCTGGCCCAAACAAACCCAAACATTTCAACAGAGGAACAAAAAGTCTCCAAGCATAGTCCTACGCCTGGCTGCAGTTTCAAATCAGGCCTTTGACTCAGGATCTCAGAGCTGCGGTTCAGTAAAAAACCAGCCTGCTTTTACAATCAGACGCAATGCCGAACCTCCAGCAGCCAGCACCCCCACAGCCCTCACAGCCTAATTCCCCCTCCACCATTACAGGGTGCAGGCCAGGCACCGCTGGGCACCCTGCCCGGGCTGCCAGGGGCCAGGGCACAGGCAGCCCCGCTCGGGGATCTCTTTCCCACGGCTACCTGCGGCAGCGGGCCCCACGGCCATTGACGTCAATGGCGGGGCGCCCCAGCTTCCCCCCACGCCTGCTGCCTGGCCGCGTCCTGCTGCTGAGGGCTAACAAGGGCTTGTTCTCAGGCTGCCCTGTGTTAGCCAAACTTACTGTTAAAATAAGCGTTGGGAACCATTAACAACACTTTGCCCAGCGTGCAGTGCCCGTAGCTGCTCCACTGAGCTGGGTCCTCAGTGTAACCTAGAGCCCTGCTTGCCCAGAGACCTGCTGAATCAGTAATGCTGGAAAGGTGGGCTGGGACAGGACTTTGTGCAACAAAACCACTTAAAAAATGTAACGGACTACTGGAATTAACACCATTTTGCTGTTTCAAGGAAAAACTCTGTTCACTCCAAGCATCTGCTTCTGCTAAGCCAGACCAGAGCTGTTACAGCTGGGGCACAACAGTAGCAGCCCCTACTCCCCCAGGCAGAGCTGCAGCAGGCACCCGATCCTCTGACTTCCCAGGCTACACCAAGAGGAGGACTGCACCTCAGAGAGCCTTACTCAAACTTCTCAGCCTGATAAACTGTCAGAGGTGTCCAGTAATGCTCATACCCAGAATCATAACACCAATTTATTTACAGAATAAAAGCATACACCCAGTCTTCCCAGTTTCAAATTTCTATGCCTCTTTTTTGCCAATTTTTCCACTTCCAAACCACTTTCTTGTGTTACTTTCAAATAAAGTGTCTAATTTAAATACACAGTTTTCTAATTAATTGCTCCTTCCTTATTTGTAGCATAGTCTTTTAGGACTAGGTAGCAACATTTCCTGGAATTATAATGGACCTCTGACACACCCACTCCTCTGCTTTCCCAAAGACCTCCAGGGACCCTTACAAACATCAGTGACACCTACATTTTACATTTAACATTAATTAGTCTCATAGGGGTGAAAAGATCTGAACCTCAAGGAGGCTATTTCATTCTCTGCTGACTAGACATCCATGATAACCACCAAGGTCAAATTCAAACAGTTCTTTCTCACAAAGCCCTTTCTCAAGATAGACACCACCAATTTTACTGAGCTGCAGAGAACATGCCTTTTGTCACTAACCAAACAGACTTGGGAAAGCTTGATAACTCAGAAATCAGTAACATTTGTGAAACCCACAGCCTCAGTTGCTGCTGCATGTTACTCATCACTTGTTATTACCTGTGTTACACAGTTCGTAGTGCCCAGCCCTCATACAGGTATTTTAAAGCACAACCAAAAGAGTAGAAAGATAGGATAGGCAGATGCACAAGACAGGCTGTGAGGATAAAGCTGACAAGAACCCAAACTATATAATCTGGTCATTAATAACTTACTGCTACTTACAGTGCTACTTGTCACGGGCTCCACATGGGACATGGTCCTTAAGGATGGACCAATGTTCCTTAGTAGTATTCAGTGAGTCAGAGGTGAAAGATTTCATTTCTTATCCCTATTGTAACATTGAAATTGAGGATTCTGGGTAAATGCTAAACAACCCTGAAGTTCATACGGGCGAAAAGTATCTAAAGGTATTCTGTTAACAATGTGCATCCCAAAGCCATTGATGACTGACACAATTACAGTGCTGACAAGTTCAAAGAAACTTCCCTGACAATACTGCATGAGTGAGTTCCATACCATGCTTTCAATGGTTGACTCAATTCTCTGATTGTGCCATGACTCTGGGAAATCTCAGTGATAGTGATGGCAAGAAGACTGCACCTCATTTGTCACCTGGCCAAACACAGGTAGGCATGTAGGGCTCTGAACAGACTATGAAGTCTGTTGTTTTTCAACACGAGGTACAAAAATGCCACAAAGAACATGAAGCATATTCTGTGTCCTCCAAGATGGTCCTGGCTCTAAAGAATGAACACCCCAAGAGACACTATTGGCAAGGGGGATGTACCCAGAGCTTCCTTCCTGCTCCATGCTTGGTCAAAGAGCTGCACACAACCAATCTCATGCTAATAAATCTCTTGAGTTCAAGCAGCTGTCATGACATGTGGCAGGTAGCTCAAAGACCCAGACATGCAATCAAATGACACATGCCACTCAGTCGCAGCCCCCTTCCCTCCTTCTGTGCATCTCTTCAGGGGCTGCAGTGTGACAATCATGCCCTGGCTCTGGAGTAAATGTGGCAGGGAGCTGCAGACACTGCTGGAGACCAGGCTGCTGCTGTGCACAATTACGCATTGTGCATTTAGTCCCCCTCACAGCTGCAGCGCTGCTCCTACTGCATGCTGTGGGTGGGAAAGAGCTGCCTGGTGTGCAGCTCTTGGGATCTGTGTCCTGGCCATTCCTATCACCTATATCTGCCCTGGCAGCCGGGCTCAGTGGATGTACAGCCCATGCAGGCGTTTTGTGAGGGGAGCAGGTTGGAGGGCGGCCAGTGGTAGAGAGGACAGGCTAGCAGAAATGACTCACTGGCCCCAGGAACACCACGTGTGTGGTGGGAAATAACTTCTATCCACTCATGCAAAGCTTCACTTGAGCACAACACCACATTCACCTTCACTCCTGCAGCAACAATGCAGAGGTGTTGACTCATTAATCTGTTTCAATTTCTGCTGCTCTGTTCCTTTCTGATTTATACCATCTTTTGCTACACAAATGTGTGCCCTATTTAAATTAAACTTTTTAATTCCTCTCCCTGATATAGAACAAGTGGGACTGTCTTGGCCACAGACATATGATACACACGAAGAACATGACAATATACTGGTTCTGTGACAGTAGTTTTTACTGCAGCACCTAGGATCAAAAATTATTAAAGTTCAAGTTAAAGCAACATTTCCCTACTACTATCTTATCTATTAAAACTTTCACTGAGACAATAACTGAAAATGAGATGTATTGTCTAGCAAGGAATAGGCCACACTGACATACACTGTCAAAAGATAAATATGGGCAAAGAGTAGGTCCTGCCAATAAGTATTTCCCAGCCTCAAAAATCAGTCAAAGGCTACAATGTATCACATCATACTGGTGCTACTGGCTGCAACTCCTTCAGGGTTAGAACGTGCATTGCTTGCCTTGAAATTACAATAGGAAAAATATTTATTTTGCACATGCATCTTTCCAAAGGTAACACGTATTGAAAAAACTTCAGACAGAAAGGCAGTCCCCCGCACTACTCGGAGTCTGGAGGCAGTGCAGCCCATTTTGGCTGTTAGAAAGCTACTCAGCCCCACCTAAGGAGCCACCCAAGGGTGTTCAGTCAGAACCAGCTTATCATGCAGCCAAAACACTGTGAAGCACCAAATAAACTAAGTATACGTACTGTGCTACCCAAGAACAATGGCACTGCTGTGCTCTTTATCCCATAAACAACCATGAAAAATAAGTATAAGCTCAGACAGGTAATACTATACCCGAGTATTTTATAATGAAGCAGAATATGCTTCCCTAGGAGCAAGGAGCAATTATTCCCTTCTGACTAGGAACAATTTGCAGAGAAGTGTGTGTGTCTGAGTCATTATGAAAAACAAAAAACGAGAACAAGCTTTAGCCTTTCCAGTACACCACATAGAACATCCTATATATTGTCCACTTACTTACATTTACAAGATGTGGTGTACACTTCTGCCTTCTTTAGAGGATTTCGCCTCTTTTAAAGGTGTGATAGAAGAGGAACCTTTATCCAACATGTTGGAACCATCAGGGCTAATGATCAGAGAGTAGCATGTTTCTTTTACTGTACGTGCAACAGTGTTGCTTTCCCAAACCACTATATTATTAGTCACATATATAAGTCTAACATTATAGGTAACTTAAGCCTCTGGTTGCTGTTCTGCACTTTTATTTTGAATTATGCCCTACAATGCTTTGATTTTGTAATTTTCTCTTCATGTGCAGGTATTTTCTAAATACCATTTTCTAAATGGCTTTTATGTCTAATGTTAGGTCTCTATAGAAATAAACACCACTTAGAAAAGAAAAGGTGTTTATATGTACTTATGTAAAAGCTTACAGTAATTTCTGATATTATACAGATAACACAGATATTTTTAATTAGAAGACTTTTATTTTAAAAGATACTAAACTATGTTTTGGTTAAAAGAGCTCCTACTGTAAGATCTTGCTAGCTAACAGGATCAGTTAACACAAAACGTTACAATGATGCTATGAGGGGAAAAGATCTTAAAATTTTAGGGACAGAATTCTGATTTCAAATAGGGTACTTGTACCTGTTCTTCAAAGCTAGCGCTCTAGTGTTTTCCCAGCATCTAGGTGATATGGCCGTGTTTGAACAGAAATCACTGTTCATCATTGCTCTCTAAAGCTTTGTATTGTATTACCTAAAGTTCAGAGCAGCTCAGCCATAGTCCTGTATTTAGGCCATCTTGTAATTACGTGAGAATTTTATGCACTGGGAACTGCTGGAATCGACCATCCGGCCCTTTCAATGCCATTTGAGCCTCTTGTCACATCCTCAGATATCATACCGATGCCCTTTCCTTTTTACTTTTGGACAACTGTCAGGAATAATCTTGGAAGAGAACGCAACTTCAGGAACTAGTTATGCACAGAGTGAACACAGCAACAGACAGAAGGAGAAGACATGAGCTTTGCAGATGGAAATGGGGGCAGTGTCCATTAGATATGGGCAACCGTGCTGGTTATACTACATAAATCCTAATTGTAAATTATCAAGGTAGCTTAGTGCAAGTTGGAATGGTGCTGTTATCTCTTCTGAAGTAGCATGAGCATTAAGGAAATAGCTTTGATTCTACAAATGGCACCAGTGATTCAGGAGCTGGAGATAAAACTGAGGAGTTGTACACTGAATATCCGACTTACCTTTCAGTAAAGTCAAATATTCCATCCAAAGAAAAGCAATTCTTTTAACATATCACTCTGTCAGTTATGTCAGTTCTGGCCCACTCTCCTTGCTCACAAGCTGAATATTTCTTATGCTAAACAGTTTATTAACCCCTAATCACCCAGTTACTTCTGGACTTGATTGCATGTGTAATTACCTTTTGTCAGGTACAATTTGCCTGATAAACATGTCAGAACACTTGCTGCTTAGTCTGTTGAAACAGATAAATGCTGTCTTTCCACAGCCTTGGGGCATAATTAACAGGGAAAAAAAAGGCAGTTATAAAAACACACAGAAGCTGATTCAGTGAGGCAGGAGTTCACAGCGTGCAGCCCGCCAAGGCCCATTGCCCGGCCTGCTACGCTTGCCTGAGCTCTTATTGAGTTCCAGCCTGCTGTGACAGGGCAAAGGGGGCAGCCCTCAAAAACTGAGATTTAAAGTAGGTTTCCACGTGAACTTCAAAAAAGAGTGGGATGATGCCTGTTTGAAAAACAAAACAAAAAAGAAAAAACCAACACAGTGAAGCAGCAGATAATGAAATTGGTAAAGTCCCTGTCATCATTATGTGTTATACGCTCAAGTAGACTCTCTGGGATGGGACCAGGAAGGGAAAAACTAAACGAAGGCAGAGGAAAAAAAAAAATCATGAAAAGCAAACCGGTCAGGATTAAATAAAAATGCTTTGTGGCATCCTTGGGCTCAATTGCTTCTGATTTCTGCCCTGTAGTGTTTGCAGGTTATGTACCCATGCACTACGGGAAGTGCGAAAAAAGAAATCCTTACCTGACCTCTGGATAACCCAAACAGGAGATTAGCCCATTTCCAAGCAAAGCAGGTTGTCACACTGTTAGGCCAATTGCTTCTATTGACACTTTGCATAAACATCTTACACAGGGTGATCAGAAAGGACTGTTATGCCATTAACGCTCTTTTTATTTTTTTATACCTAAGTCTTACAGAATAAAGGCCTTTCTGAGTAAGGGATAACAAAAGGGTCAAAAGGTCACAAACATTCTTTTAAGTAGGCAAAAATCAGTAAGTTTAGATTCATTGAAAAGTGCAAATTGGAATTTTTTGTCTTGAGACATTCCAGCACACTCAGCTTTTTCTAATTTCACTTCTAGTAAATTCATTATCTACGTAATTGCGTGTTTTTACTTTTACATAAGAAAAATGCCAAAATCTTCATTTTAGGCATTAGCAAGCTGTCTAGCCTTCTCAGCTAATCAGTAATCTAAACAGACCTAGACATTACCACTAAAATCCTCGTGAGGACCAGTGTGAAAATATATAGTTTTCTTGAAGTGGGATGACTGAACAGTCTCTCATGTACAGTTTTCACATAATTTACACAGTATGTGGTTTGCACTGTGTACAGCAAAGTATTCTATATTTTCTTTTGTTTTGCTTTTGCTTTGATCAGAGATGGAAACAATCTCCCTTTAATAGTATAAAAGCCACCTGCTGGGCATCACAGACTACGGCTAATTGGTAAATTCTTTGAAATTTTGATATAATGGATTTTGACCTCTTTAATTAAAAAAACCCCAAAGCCTAGAATACGGTGAACTCTTCTGGGAAATGAACAGTGCCAAGCATATACAACTGCAAGCTACACCCAGTCTTTTCTTAGGAAAGAATACAGAAGTAACATTGCAATTTTTTCCTCGAGGGTGCATGGCTTTTGACCTAGAAAAAAAAAAAAGACTGTTGCTAGCTATGTATCATTTTAAGTCACTAAGATACAGAAATAGCAAACACATTCATATTTCAACTATTACTACTTTTATTGGGGTTTGGAGCTAAAAAGCACCAAACATGAAGAAGCGGACTTTTTCATTTTAAATACCATAAACTCACAAAAGTCACTCACAAATGTTCCAATCCTCAACATTTCCTACTCCAAGGAGCTCACTCTGTACCAATCCACCCCACCTTGTATTCAGAAGGACAAATGGGTTTCACAACCCAAAAGGAAGCCTGTCAACCAGAATCGCTGCTGTTTCATAATCTCTGACATAATGTTAACCTTTCAGTGGAGCTATAATCTCATTGCTTTGGGAACTCTGAGGCAGCACTGTCTGTCTTTGTTAAAACACTTATTTATATTCTGCCCAGCATAATGGGGCCATGGTCCATGACTGGGACTCATAGGCACTGCAGTAACACAGCTACACAACAACAACACCCCTTTTTTAATCTTTGCTTAGGTTCCATGCACAAGTATACATGAATATATGTTACACAGGTATATGCTTTTTACCAACAAAAACCATCTGCATGACCGTGAAGATAACACCATCGTTATTCACCAAGTTATGCTCCTGTTAATTAATGCATGCACACCATGAAAGCACTTATTAAATTGGAAAAAACCCATGAAGGACCAGGATCAGCATCAGAACTGGACAAAGACAAGCCTGAATATTTCTTGCTTGCAAAGGAACAGCAGAACTACTTAAAATATAGATACCTAAGTCCAGCTTGAAAGAAAAAAAGACAGTTTGTTAACTGTAGAAGAACACTGTAGCAACCAAACACAATTATCACTTAATCAGTAGGTGTTCATTACTTCTGACAAACATCTTGTTAGCCTGGTTAGCAAGTCTGCCTGCCACTTGCCAAAATATTTTGTTTTATTTAGACCTGGTGACTTATTTTGTGAATGTGGTGAATTTTCAAATCCCCCCTACTGATCACATAACTGGAATAACGCACACTGGCCTTGTATTTCAAAGTGTACTCTGATCTCTTAATCTGTGAATGTCTCCCTGTAGTTTATGCTACCCTTTTTCTGAACTGGTACAACAAATGGATTTTCAAAGTGATGTTATGGGGACTTAGCTATGCAATTCCCGTTAGTGTCAATGGGGGTCGCTTGCTAAATTCCTAGACAATGCTTTGAAAACTGAGCCCTGGATTTTCAAAGGAAGGATAGTCTGTATTAGAAAGGCAGTATCTTTCAGTTTTTAAGCCACTGCATTAAAACGTGCCTTTTCTTTTAAGCACCATGCATTTAGAAATTGTGTCTAAATTTGGGACATCGAAACGCTCACAAGAATGAAACAATCTTGCATTTAAATGCTACCATCTGTTTCAAATTTATAAGTGAAATAGTATCTGTCACTATCTTGAATGTTAGGATACAATCTTCAACACATTCATAAATGTACAATGTATAATGTTATGACAGCTCAACCATTGGGATTTGTTGCTATGCTAAGAAAAAAACAGAAGTTATTTGCATTCATGTATCTTTTATAAAAAAGATTCTTGCAAACGGCAGAATTCTTTTCTAAAATCTGGACCTTGTGGTACGCTTTGAGAGATGTCTGGTCTTGTTACATTAATGAACATGTCAAAATAAATTTTTTTATTCTTTGGCACTTCAAATGAACTTAGGCCTGCCTACAAAATAGAACCCTTGCTGTTGAAGTCGCGCAAACAAGCTTGTTGCTGTTACCATAACCAGATAAATACTCACAGTGTATAATTTTTACAAATGCCATTAAAACTTCAAGCAGCCCAAGATGCAACATCTGAAGACACACAAAAGTAGTTTCTGAGACAAATATAAATAGTTAGGCCCTATGAAATACACTGTATAGCAACAAGTAATACCTCTTCAAAGAAGATTTGTTTAATTACAGTGCAAATGTTTATGATGAAATGTGTTGTTCTTCATCATTAAAGAATAAGCTGGACTAGTAGCAAAAGAACTGTCTTTTGAGTCTAGAAACAGGGAAGAGTTTGAAAAGCAGGAGCCTGGCAGACAGTCAGGCTCCAGAGGGCACGGGCTCGGGCCAAATTGCTCCTGTCAAGCGTATTAGTCCGTACACAAAGTCCCTTTAGACAAAGCATAAAACTATGCCAATGGCAAAATTTGTGTGGATTAAAAATTGTGTATTATGCAATTCAGGTTATGGTCAGGTTATTCACCATTTTTTTCTGGTTTTGAGCTCCTGATGCAGAGGTGTACACGCTCAAACAGCACGCAGGGGTGACAAGTGCAGCACCCCAAAACAGGTCATCTGCCTCTCACCTGAACGAGACTTTGAAAACACATTTTCAACTGTTAAAATTAGGAAGCATTTAATATAGCAGAGTTAAATCTCAGCTGGCATTTTCACTTAGCTTCTGGTTGCTTTTTTTAAACACAGGTTTTCCAGTACTACTTAAATATTGACATCTACCAAAAAGAAATTTTACAGCTTAGTTTATTCAATCTTTAATTTTCTACAGGCACTTCTTTTTTACTTCCACTAGATTTACAACAGGTTTGCTTTAAACTATTCACTCATCTATGAAATAATGCCATAAATAGCACATGATAAGGCACAGTATCTTAAATTAAGTTTCTTGGGGATTAAAACTGTATTACTTGTCTCAATCCTTCCTGTAAAAATCCATCTGAGACAATTCACTATAAAAACGTCCTCAAAAAGTTCAAAATCTAAAGTTACATTTTAACCACCTTCTCTGGTTTAGAGGTGGGTCTAATTTAAAATAGTCTAATTTGGTATAACTAGAATAAAATTCAAACACAAACCACACTCAGTTCAACTTCCATACTGTGTTCTGGAATTGAACACTCTTATCCCATCTGTCATATTTAATATTTAGCACTATCCACAAGAGTAACTCTAGACGCCTGCAGTCTTACAAGTATATATATATCATACCACAAGAAGTCATTATCTGACAAATGCTGGTTTTAACTACCCCAAACTGTCCTTGTATACACACACATCTAATCTAGATAGTCAGGCTGCTGTACCCTAGAACTCATCATCTGCAGTGGTCTGCCCAAGTATAATTACAACTCCAAGTTTAAATTTCCATCTGGTTATTTCTAGGATTGAAGGAGGGAGTTTGAGATACACAGCCCTGGCGTGCAAATGCAAGCTGATGCCTACGGGAAGACAAGTGAGCGTGGCACAGCTCCGTGGCATCAGCTTTGTGCTTACAGAGGAGGCGAAGACTTCAGCTCTTTGTGTGAAGCTGCAGCTCAAGAACAGACCCAGGATGCCGTCAACCCGGGCGCTGCTGGGAACGAGGGATTCAGTGAATGGGGCATTTCCCTCTCATAACTTTCCAGACATTTCTTGTCATATTCTGACTTGGACAAAAATACCAGAGAAAATTACATCTATGAAATATGCTGGAATTACATTGCTCCAGAGACTGATTCAATTTAACAGGAGGATATACATCAGATCTATAAGGTTTATGAGCACCTCTTGAATCTGCAGCAATTGGTCTCCACAGAAGTCCATGATCTGCAGTGTGTACTATGAATCACATCATTTCCACTGAGATAACCTGAGGTTTTATAGCAGGCAAGGGGAAATAGTTTGTTTCAACATAACAGAGTAATTATTTTTTAATTACAACTTTTTTTTTGGTTGGTTGTTTTCTTTTTTTTTTTGGTTGTTTTCTTTTAGGATCTGTGTATTTCTCAAAAGTTGCACGTCTAAAATAAAAGAATTACAGCCACAGTGCACCAGATTCTTCTCTTGGGCAGCCATCGAAACACTTACAATTTTATATACAGGGTATCTCTCTGAAAAGCTTCTGCAGGAAGCAGATACAAATATAACAACTGCTCAATAAAGTATCTCAGCTGATTTTGGGTGCTGAGTTAAAGCTCCTGAAATTCAAGAAGTAACAGGCCACAAACCAGTATAATTTTATTTGCATCCAGAAACAAAAATCCAGTGCAATCTATAAGGCACAGATGTGGCCATCATAAGTTTACTGTAAACAGATAGCTATTTCTTCCAAAGTAGTGCACTCAGGTTATGGCTGCACAACCACCCTTTATAGCAGATGAAGTTACATCCCTTAGGGAAAGCTATGCTAGACCTGAGAACCACTGGACAAGGAATTCCACAATCAGTAGCTCAGGAATGTAAATAGAGATAAGTTTAAAAGAAAGCCAAAATCAGTAGAAAAAACCTTTCATATTCTTTCATGGACAACCTTCACTTTCCTCTTCAGCTACAAGAAGACATTCACTTCTATATTTATATCTATCAAATAACTCTAAAAACATTTTAGCAAATACCAGAGCCCATACAAAATCCCGGTTTTGTTTTGTTAACTTGTTGTCTAGATAACTTGGTTTAACAAAGGCTTCCAAGCCCAGCAAGTTGTAACCTGGATACCTCAAAATTTCCCCTTTTTTTGGGTTTTTGCAAAAGTTCTTTCTTCTCTGGCTGTTGTCTGCAAACATATTAGGAAAAACTCCTTTTTGCTTAAAGGCAATAATCCAATATAATTTATTTTCTAAGAAATACATCTTCAAGAAATCATTCTCCTTAGAAGTTGGTCTTTTTTTCTTTACATTATGCCTTTTCTCCTCACTTCTATAGACAGAATTTTCTTTAAATGTTTTATCTGAAAAATTATTTCTTATTGATTGCCCTGGAAGACTAATTCCAAATTAAGTTATATGTCATTTTCAATAATTACTCTTCATTTTTAGCTCCAACAGATCCCAGTACACATGGAACTTCTGCTAAGTAATGATGGCAAAATTCAGCCTCTAACGTCTCCTGCAATTTGAAAATATCTTCCCCTGATTTTACTTGCCACTTTGAAATGTTATCCCTTTCCAGTGAGTAATCCTGTGCTAGATTCTTTTGCTTCTTAAACGAATGTTATTCTCACCCTTTATTGACTGACCAGATCTATTATCACATGTAAGCAGTGTTAATCCTCTAGTAATTAACACCCTTATTAAAGTAATTTTAACTCAAAGAAGTTTAAATCGCATTATTGGTTTTATTTAATTAAGCTATGAGGGCTGTTTTACACTGTCATTTGAGTTTCCAGCTTGTGCCTTTTCTGCCAGTTACGCAGATCCCCCCTGCACCCGCCACACCCTGACACAAACCACCACCACCACCCCACACAACACAGCTGCCAGGACATTTCTGTCTAGGAGTTATTCAACATTATTCCGTTTCACTGTGAACTTTTCCAGCTATTCTGCATGTCAATGGATGCAAGACGTAGACACTATACTAAACATTTTACCATCCCCAGAACTATCATTTGGGTGTGCATTGGAATGATAGTATCAAATTCCCCCATACTGAGGATTCAATACCTTGTTAGTGCCTAAAGTGAAAGAGCCACTTTCAATGTCCTTCTTATACATCCTAAACAAGGGCAAACATTTTTATTTGAACTACAGACTGGCAAAAAGAAACCGAATTTGAATGCACTGAGCTGTGCCACTCACAACAGCCAGTTTTTCTGTTACTTTGAAGATAAGTCAGGTTTTAAAATTGTGGTTTTGTGTGTGTGTCCTACTGCATGTTCCTTTCTATGGGAAAATATCTGGTGGCCTATGATGTCTTGCAGATCTCAGGTAAGCTACTCAACTGACACATTTGACACAGGGTCAAAAGATGAAAACTGTCTTCTGGTTTAACTGCATCATGTTACACAGTGCACTCTGGAAGAGTGTGGGCTAATTACATGTCCTCCTGAACGATTTCCTGGAGGCACACTACTGAAACTTGGAAAGCTTGAGTTCTCTTGGGAATAAGGCAACCTGGTGGTTTCATGGACTTTATACACCATTAACTGTGTACTGAAAGTTCTTTCTTTTCTTTGGATAAAAACATCTCTTCAAATTTCTACTGTTTAAAAAAGAAATGTTCTTAATGGGTCTCAGCATAAACCATAGAAAATTATAAACAGAAAGAAAAGGGTAAGAACAATAAAGTACATTTACAGACATAAACGGACCTTTTATCATTTTTTCCCCTCATCCTGTATTTTTATGTTCTTCTTTTCTTCCCATCATCTAGTGCTTCCATCTACTCATATTTTGATTTTTTTTTTCTGCATTTCTGTTATTATTCACTCTTTACTCACCACCATCACACTTTCTGTAAATGTGGAGTCTTTTAAATTGCACTGTTCCTTTGTTACTAATGCTCTAGAGAAAGTCCTCTGCAAAGAGGACACAATCTGTATGTGAATCTTCCAGTGCAAACTTTGTTATTTCAATATTCTTTAAAATGGCAAGATTTGTAAGAGGATAAATTGCTCCAAACCTGACACATCAATGAGAGCCATAAATGTTAACATATATGACAAGCAGTGCCTAAAAATATGCTGGCTCAGTCATATTGCTTATAGGACAACTGGTTCATTCAGAAACTAGGATATAAAAAAGGATGAAATATATATATTATAAAACAGGATGAAATGCAATGATTCCTTCGGCCAGCTATTGGTACCTTAGTATTAACCTCGTGTCCCAGATTTCACTGACTGATTGGAGGCAGTCTAGCTAGACAGTGTAACACCTTTTAATTTATATTTCTGCAGTTCTAAGACAGCCAACTGAAGATCAGTGTCATGTTATGGTACATCCTATACAACCACTTTTGAACACCTTTGATCTTTTTACCTAAGATACTGTGATCTAAATGAATAAGCATTGATTAACTACATTTCACCAATTCAAGTCATTGCCTTACTACATCCATGCAATTCCTTCCTTGTGTTATTACTGTTCTGAAACAGAGAAAAAGTCTTGTTTTTCTGATGTAAAAAGTTCCTTTGATTTTACCGGATTTTACATTTGCCCTACAGTGACTTCCAAAGATGAGATTGACTTCCTTTTTCACAGAAGAAACTTGCAAAAGGAAAAAAAAATGGGGTATTCTGTCTGCTGCATGTGATTGACAGATAATTTAGAAAAGGAATGGAACCTAAGTATGTTGATTGATGCAACTGAAAAAAGTACTGAAGGCAAATCTGTAGGATTAAAGAGTTAATAGTACTGCTCAGTACATACTACATACCAGTTTACCTAAGGCTGGAGAATGTAAGTGATTTAGGGGCAGAAATTACTTACTACACTCACACAGCTACCAGTCCCACGGCTCCCTGATGGGAGACTAGGATTTAGAAATGTTAAGAGAATACAAATAACATCTAACTTGAAGGAAACCAGTAATTTTCTTCTCTTGTGTTGCTCAGTTAACAATCCTTATTCATTACTCATAAGAACCACATATTGCTCACAAAATTCAGAGGAAGTACTGGGGAGATGAGGGCTCCAAAACTGAACTCCATCCATCAGGTCAGGACTACAGAAAGGCTCAGACACAACGGTGGAGATCCTGCAGCAACTGGTTGTCAGCAGGAAGACAACAGCTTGATATAATGTAGTCACAAACTTTAGAAAGTCATGCACACAAATCTTTCTTCCTTGCATGTATGTAATTTCTTACATGACAAAGGCAAAGACTGGATGGGAGCAAGACTGCTAGCAGAAGAACAACCAGGGAGAATCTTCATTTCATTAACTACCACTGAATGGAATGTATATCAGCGACTCAAAGGGTAAATAGGATTTTACAAATATAATAGGCACATAGGTCAACTTCCAATTCAAGGAAGATATTTGTTAATTAAGAAATTATCTGGAAGTGAACCTTCTGAACCTTTCCTACCAACAGGTCCTTCTGCAAAAGAATAAAACCTTTTCCAGATAAAGTTTATTTAGTACTTTCTCTCATAATGTCTTTGGCAATGACTGCTTCATAAAGTGTTCCATAGCATACCAGTTATTAAAGAAATAAAGTGTCATACCCAAGAAAACTGAAGCCTTTCGGTTCTAGCATTATGTCCAGGGTATTCTTGGGATTTCACTTCGACTACCAAGGATACAAATTAGTTCCATTTAGGTTCCAGTCTTACAGGAATTTCTTCTGTATCTATGGGATGAGCTTTCTTGAATATAAAGGTTTTCCAGAGATATGAAGTTTTCATAATAACAACAGCTCTGTAGGTTTTGAATTAATTGATTAACTATTTCTAAACCATGTCTTGCAAAAGTAATAAGGACCAAGAAGAGCTTAAAGCTGATTAAATGTGACAGTTTGGTAGTATTCAGATATGTCCATCTAAATAGTCTTGACAGCAGCTTTTGCCAACTTCTTCTTTTCTTGTTCTTTCCCCTTAATATCTGCTTTGATCAACCTCTCCAGTGAAACTTTTAGTGATTTCTATGATAGCAGCATTTAGAAGATGAAACTCCCCTGCACAGTTCTAAGTCAAGTGTTTCACCTGCACATGACAAATGAGATTTATAAACGTGATTTCCTGTCTCAGTTACCAAAATTATAAATACACCTAACAACAACAAATGCCCCAACTAAGGCCTATATTCCTATTCAGAGACTGTTATCTGCAGGTCTCCAAGTCAAGCTGAGCCAGTGCTTCACAAGTTCTGTCATTTTCTAAATACACAGTACAGATTTCTTGTCAGCTCATTTAGGTCTTGTATGTATCTTGTTAGGTAAGAGGAGAACTAAGAGAATGGTATCCCTTAAATTAACTAGCTCAAAGAAACAATAAGAAAATTTTCTTATTTTTTATAACTTCTATGATTTAGATACCTATGGCATTCTTTCCTGTCAATTAAGAGATTACATTCTGTTTAAGCATTATACCTCTATACCTCACAGCCTTTTGTGCACAATCTCCTATACTTTCCTTTGGAGAAATCGGCAATGTTTTTGCCATAGATGGTATAGGGTATCTTGTAGTTAAACAGCCATATGTATATCATTTTAGTTAAGTGAGGTATTGATAGAGCTACTGAAGTGAAGTAACAGCACCTGTACACTGAGGTTTTCAAACCTGTTTTCAGGTATGCCCCCTCATTGCTAGTACACCATGATTCAGAGCAAAAACCTGGTACATGATCAGCATGTTATTTACACTTCTCTGCTGAAAAAGGGGCATTTAGATGAACCGGATACAATCCGTTTTGCACTGAATTCGCTGAATGATTTAATGTCCCAAAGAATACAGACACCTAATACCCGGCACGTTGCTTGTAGTTTCTGGCAGAAATAACAGGGCAGAAATACTTACTACCAAGAAATGACTGACTTGCCATTCTGCTTCGATTCTGCAAATCCTTATCAAGACAGTGAATCCAAAGCCATGCTTGTTTTTGACCCCCTGCTGCTAATTTCTGTGCATTTGTTTCCAGAGCTTCCTAATTCTTATCAGCTGGCAGGTATAAATCCCACCCCAGTAATGGGCCGGCTTGCTTCTGTGTACAGAGCACTGATTGAGATCTTCCTCACAAATATCTACACACATAGCTTGTGATCCAAGCCTACTGTGATTAACTACAGGCTTTGCAGAACCTAGCTGAGAAGGAGAAATCAAAAGTAAGAGATTCCATTGGGGAATATAAGTGCTTACAAACAAGTTGTCACATTTGTGTGAAGATTTCCTGTTTACTTGGAAGAATATAGTACTCTGAAGAAATATTGTGTCTTCCCTGCAAACCAGGTAGCACATATTTTGCTTGCAGTCATGCTCAAATAACTGTGTAATTTTAAACCCAGAGATGCATATGCGTGCTACCACTGTATGATGAACATGAGATAGTCAACCTTGGCATGTGCCTGTTCTGCTCACAGCGTGTCTCAAGCCCTCCTGCCTTAGTGCCAAGTCAATTTATGGAGAAGGGAAAGTCCAGGAAGAATTGCCTTCCTCCTCCAGCAAAGTGAGGATCTGTGTTCTGAAATCCAGGGAGATGCAACTCCTGTTTTGTTGCTGTCTGAAACCTGAGCTCCTTTCTTTAGCTAAATAAGCAGTATTGCACTGAAAACTAGAGAAGCACAAATCCCATTACATAGCACCCTGAGGCTCAGCTTCATGTTACAGATGTAACATGGTCCTCTGCTTGTTCAATGAAGCTGGGGAGTGCATAACAGGGGGAAAGGGATCAGTAAGCATTGTGAAAGAGCCTCTGTGAAGATGAAAGTCTCAGCAACCATTTCCCTCAGGAAGCAAAAGATGAAATGTTCTGTACTACTTTCTAAATAAAAATTCAAACTGTTGCCTTATGAAAAAAGTCTTATCTTCAAACTCTGAAGTTTTTAAGACTTATTCCTAAATATACTGTTGGGGATTTTGCTCTCTTGAAAAATCCTGATGTTTTTTCAGTTCAAGACTCTTCTTCAGAACAGAGGTCAGGGTGGGTGTACCTCACTAATTTCAAAGCCTAGGCACTCTGTGGGTTGGTAGCCTGTAAAGGAAGCCAGAGCACATCTCTAGAGCTTTCAACCTTCAAGAGTTACGGTGAACTCTTGTTTGGCAACAGGCTGCAACTTATTCTCTGAGGTCTACAGAAGGGCTCAAGAGCATTCTCCACAGGGAATACAGATGGCAAGAGCTTTGGCAGGCTGCACCTTTGGGTATCAGAGACAAGCCAGAGCTGAAACGCAGTTACTACCACAGGAAATTAACTCAAATTAAACACTGCAAACGTAACAGTGGGGAAGACTGAACTGTCACCCTGCCTTTAGTGGGAGAAAATCCTGTGCCTGGGATTGA
The DNA here is from genome assembly GCA_013397795.1 of Orthonyx spaldingii. NCBI lineage: Eukaryota > Metazoa > Chordata > Aves > Passeriformes > Orthonychidae > Orthonyx > Orthonyx spaldingii. The sequence continues at coordinate 181,904 of VZTJ01005785.1, forward strand.
AGCTCAGTGGTCTGTTACACAGTTCCTACCTACAATGAGTTACTTCTGAGTTTATCAGAAGGACATTATGTCTCAGTAATGAATGGGAAGAAAGAGGAGGGTTATATTTAGTAGTAGTAACAATTTCCTTTTTCAAATAAACTTACATTATATTCGTTGCATAGAACACTACAGTTCAGAAGGTTAGTAACATTTCTCACTAGAAAAGACATTACAAAACAAGAAGTTTATTGGGACAAGCAATCCAATAAACTATCAATGATTCGGAATGAAAAGAAAATGTACTATATTTTAAATATCAGGTTTCAATTTGCAGACAGAATACATGTTGTGCGCTACCAATACCTTGAGTTCAAGGAAGTGACACATATTTACACACATCATAAACAAAATCTGACAAAAATGTGTCTTCTAATGTTTCTATGATATGTTACTCTGCATATTAATCATATTCATTGTGTTATGGCTTTGTGTCCAATTTATCTCTAACATTGAGAAAATGCAAACAGAAACTGCTGAAAATCTTTTACATTTCCCCCCATGCTTAAGCAGAGCTTATGGATATTGTTGATCACAGGCCTTGGTCTCCCATCTGATGGACACCACTTACCAGACTGTAAGATCTGTGTTTGCCATGTGGGTGGAGACACTGCTACTGTGGTTGCTTAACTCTGGAGTTACCAACAGCATATGATTATTTTCACTTGAGACTGCTGCCCGTTGCAGGACCAACACTGACAGCAGCTAGCGGGTGTTAACAACATGTACTTAAGTGCCAAAAGAACATAGATGAGACAGAATTCTCCTCATCCCACCAAAACAAGGAAATTCCACAATCATCAAGCTAGCTGAGTACTTGTTTGAGATGAGACAGTAGAGGAAGAAGCCCATAAAGAGTGCTGATGGTGGAGAGAAACATCAGGAACAACGTATGAAATCAACAGTGAAACAGTCAAGCTGTGTTGGCAGCTTAGGTTATTTCTCTGCAGGAAATTATTTGATTTCAAGAATAAGTATTAGTTAGCACCCACTTGGTTAAGAATCAGGACATTTGGCTTAGGACAGCAACTGTTGAACTCTCAGCCTACCACAAGGCTATTGTTCTTGTCCACGACATACTACACTGGCTCTCCAAAGAATAACGCACAAATGATAATACTTGTATCTTTTCCTCACAGTACTTAAGTATACAGGACATCCAAGAAACTGCCTCACATTCCAGAACTGTAACCCTAGTCTTAAGGCACTAAAGAACAGATCATAACCAGGAAAAAACTAATTCATGTCAGAGGCTGTGCTTCCGCCTCAGAGATGATTCAAGTAGGACAAACTAAGACCTGTTTACTTTCGAAGGTTAATTCCAATTGACCTAAGATCTGAATTGGTAGCAAAATCCTCTAAGTTTATTCCCTCTCAATTTGGGCGACTGCACTGTTTACCCAGGCTTCCTGTACAGAAAGTAGCAAGAAATGATTGTCAGAGAGCCATGCAAGTTGCAGGAGAGCTGGGTCATCTTCACGAGATGCCAGAGACCAGTCTGTGCAAAGCCGCATATGCCACTTTGATAATTGCCTTGCTGAGATGGCCCCTCAGTGGCTTTAAGTGGGGTCAAAGGGTGCACATAGGTGTGACCTGAGGTCATATGCTAAGACAAGTGGCATAAGGCATGACACAATTACTGCAGTTGCACAGAACCATGAATCTGCCCCAATTTACTACCTGCAACACTAGCTGGAGCTGCAAGTTCCTAGATGATTGTGGCCATGTGATTCACTGTGTGTGATTAGCCAACCAAACCAAGTCACCTGTGTAAGATGCTAATATACTGTGGTTATGGAAATAGCACAAAAATCTTTATTGACTAGGTTTTCTTCAGATTACAAACATCTTTAAGGAGCATGTTAAGTATGACAAAAGCCTAAGTGGAGAATAGTATAAAGAGAAAGAGGTGGCTCAAAGGGGACACCGGTAAGTGCTTGCCCCTTTGTGATTTCTGTCCTCTTAGAGCTTCCTGCTCCTAACTACTGTTGTCTTCTTAGACAACTCTTTCTCATGCCAGCTGTTTCTGTTTGCTCTTCTATGTCCGTGGAAGGAAGAAGGAAAAGTGGGCTTGCTGGGGACAACATGCTGCCTACACATTGTCTTCAGGGAAAGACAGAGGATCAAGAACTGTTAGGTTGAAAATACCTATGGCAATTCTTTTCAAAGCTGCTCCTCCCTACATGGTAATCATTCAAATGTAGCTCTTCTCTCTGTCTTCCAAGCTGGCTCCCTGTATGTGACTTAACTTCGTTAGTAAAACGTGCTATAATATCCTACTGCCCAATCCTCATTGATCTTACACATTGCACTGGCACGGCAGAGACTGAGTAAGCTGTTGTTGAGATAACTGGCTTCCATTAGCAACCATGTGATTGGCAGGACGATAAAGTCTTTTCCCTTGCAGGTCAGCTGCTTTTTAAGAAGAGGGCAATCCTGCTGATCCATCTTTTAGCTACAGTCTCTCACTGAGTCCCAAATCTCCTGCCTTTTAGCTTTGATACGGTTCAAGCTTTCCCCCTTGTATCAGCCCCTACCTGTCATCAGCTCCTCTGTACCAAACAGCCAATATCAGGAGTTTGACCTCAGGGCACAGTCCGGGTGGGCAGGTAAAACCTGACCACTGGACCTACTTCCTTATCTTTCATATCCTGCAATTCATGAAGAAGTATCAAATTCAAACTAAAAAACAGAAGCATGACCTTTTATAAGAACTTTCTGAAAAAAGCTCTGTTGCCTTTCTAAGTATTCTTGAAAAGAACTGTCATCTACCCTATTAAGACAGAAATGGATCACAAATAAGGAGAAGAGGGAAAGCACTGAAAATCCTTACTAAATGGATTTGATGTATGCCTGCAATACCTTTTGGTGGTGCACACAAGAATATAGTAAAAACCAAACCAAACCAAATATACTAGAACTGTTCTACATTTGCAAGCTCCAGTTGCAACCCAATAGAGAATTTGCCAAACTTTTCCCATTTATAAGTATCTTAAATCAATTAAATTCACATGACATACAGAGCATCCTCATGAAGTGCTTGAGAGAATTCTAAATATAAGTTGCTAACATAAACTAAGAGCTATCATAAATGACATAATACCTATTTAAGTGACATACTCCACACTTAGTGCTTAAAACATACAAAAATCTTTATTTCCTGTAGCAAGTATGTACACACCCTGCTCTCTTGCATAGCTGGAAATCACATTTTCCCTTGAAACAAACGTAGGCTCTGCAAGGATTTATATCACTTAGATGGATGACAGAAACGGTGCCAAAATCTCAACATCCTTTCCCTTCAATTGAAATGATCTAAGTACAAATTGGAAAATGTTTAGTCTCTTTTAACACTGACAGTAAAAAGAGAGTAAAAAAGAATCCAAAAGAGGAAGGCTGCTAGTCAAGGCAAGACTTGTGGCATGAGCAAGTCTTGTAGCCATAATCCTATATCCTTCTTACATAGTACACACTTATCCCACTGCAAATATTGTTCATTGTTATATTACTGTTAGAACGTAACAGACAACCCTACCTTTTAGTCTTTTCATTTAAAAGGACAGTTTAATGAACTCCTTTCTGTCAGGAGAAATCTGAACACTTTTGCCTCAAGAATTTTCCCTTTTGAAATGCCCCTTAAAAATCTTGCTGTGAAAAACCTACTAAACTATTAAAAGTAAAAATATTCTTACTATATAGATAATTTATAGGTATATAAATTCCATATAGGTATGGAATTCTTTCTACTTTCTCTTATTTTCTACTGACTTTGATAGGTTCATAATGCTGCTGAAAAATACCACCAACATCCGGAGAAGGCTAAAGATCCTCCATGTGCAGTTAATGATTCATTTCACTATTTAAATGATACTTACACTTACAATTCTGTGAAATAATAAATGCTTTGTAAAAGCTAGCTTCGAGCATGAAAAGGTTTTGAAAATCACTTGTTATGGGTGGTTATAGTGTCCAAATTTACAAAGATTTTAGTCTGGAAAAACCTTCCTTTTGGCAAGATCTGTGGAAAAGTGCTTCCAATATTACGGCATTTTAAATTAAATTAAATTAAATTAAATTTTATGTAGAATAAAGATCATCCAGTTGGAATAAATCTGCTTTCCAATAGTTTAAAAGAATTCTATGTACCAAATTCAGGAAAGGAAATATTAAATAATATGATGTCTGCTATCCAGGGAGTAGTTTTGTAGACAGGAACAAATGCTCAGAATGGAATCGTACCAGCACACACCAGGATAGCACGTACACTCTTGCAAAAAGGCATTACAGGATCTTCACAAAATTGTCAGGACCAAAATTCAATCTAATATTTCTATAACAGTACTACCAGTATCACAGTGCCCCCTAACCACGCACTGGAGAAACAGGTTTATGCTAAATTATAGGGAATAGTGCCACTAATAACACTTCAAATAACTGCTTTTCACAACTAATTACATGGGAATGCAAAAACATGAAAGGTTCTTGAATTTAATAACTTCAGCATTGGTCAGAAGGGGAAATTAGTAGGATAAAAAACACCAACTAGTGTCTTACTTGTCTGAGGTCGATGAAAGCTAACTGCAGGGTGTCTCCCTGGAATCCTGGCACAGGCTCAGAACTAGCAAACACTGCAAAAAAAAGGTTAAAATATTACGGATGTAGTTTTTTTTAAAATCTAACAAAAAAACCCCAATCTCTATGCAATATAAATGCTAGGTAGCATAGTTTCACAGGAATAGCTTAAACTAATAACTCAAAGTGATTAAAACCAAACAAACCAATAAACAACCTTTTGACAGTTTTTCCAATAATCCTAAAGAATAATACTGTCTGGAGTATTATTAGAAACTCTGCTTACAAATAAAACCCAGTAGTAATGTTACAACCACAGAAACCAATATATTTTTTGGCCTGAGGTGCATGATTACTGAAGAATTTCAAAATAATACCAATTCCACGGCTGTCAATGTATTTTCAAACATCTGCCTTTGTTACACCATCCATGCTATAAAAACTCCACCTCCGGCCAAACAGCATTAAAAGACAAACACTAAGGTGGGAGTTAGCTTCATCTGCAGACAACAGGTAGAAAGCCCTACATGCCGTGGTCAGAGCAGAGCTGAAATGCCTGATCATGCCTTTTAGCCTGCTTAACAGCAATGAACTTCTGCTCATTTTGAACCCAAATTTGGCTGACAAAATTGGCATGCAAAAATATATTCATACTACAAAAAAATGGCAACACGGTAGTGAAAGAAAGTAAAATTTATTTAAATCAGGAAACCATCAGTAGTTGTCAAACTTAAAAATAAATACACTTTTTGTTGTCATTATCCCAGTCACAAGTTAATGCCTCACATCCCATCTCAGGTTAGATATCGTACTTCAAAAGAACTGCAGAGTATTTTTCTTATGCCCTTCAGGTAGAGCTCTTAACAAAACAAAGTAGATTCTACTGCAATAGTTTTAGAGCAGCAGCATCTCAGGCAGTGAAAGGTAATATTTTTTTCCAAGTTTGAGGTCATTCAATGGTAGAGGAAACAGAATATATGTATCCAATTTCCAGATCCAGTGCTAAACTCTACTGCTCCTAATACTAACATTTAGAAGTAACATTAAATCCTTAACATACTTTTTTAAATGGCTAGTTAGAAAATTTGGATCATGTGGAGGTAAAATGCAGAAAACCATTGGTGTCTGAGCTAACACAATGCTAAAATAAGGGTCTCGAACATTTACTTCTGAATGTATGGTTTCAACTTAAAGCAGACTAATGAATTCAGATTGGCTACTCCACAAGTCTAAAAATTACTACATGGAACACAGTTTTAAATAAAGACTCTTATTTAAATGGTACAAGAAACTATTAAGACCATCTCAGAATGTTTAAGAATAGCTTAGTAGTAGACAGATATAGTATTAGAGTAGCAGCTTTACCAGCAGAAGCAGAATTTATTACTTGTATTCCACTAGTGCAAAAGTTTTTATAAGAGTCATGTAATAGGAGAATGAGCTGAACTGCAATACAATTTTATTCCTTATCAAGTAAAGAAATAAAAAATAGTAATCAAATGCCTTAGGGAGACCACTGTAATGTCACAGACAAGTACTGGTAACATTGGCAAATGCTCACTGATTACTGTATTCAAGTGTGAATTTTAAATTTTCTGGTCTTCCTACTTAGTAAGCAACACCAACTTTCTAGAGGCGTTTTCAGGGAATTTTAATTGACCACAAACATGCCTCTAAAAAAAATAAGAAAGCTGCAAAACAGTAGAAAAACATATCTTACACTCAGTATTTTACAGGGAGAGTTTTCTAATAATGAACTCTTTAAAAGCAGCACAGAGAAAACAGCCTGTACAATCACCAGCCTGCAAAATTACAAAGATGTCTAAGCCTAGCAACCCTAGATACCATTCTGAACAACCTAGGTAAAGGCTTATGGCTGTCTTCTGCAGGTATTTCATGGCCACTAAGAAGAGCTTTTCTTAAGGGCAGCAAAGCTGGGCTCTGTGGTCAGCCAAACATAGCATTTAAAATGGAACCCTACATTGCAGCAGGGAATCCTAAGCAAAGCTCCACAGCAATCAGATGGAAAGAGACACATGAGTTGTGAGCTATGGCAGCACATTAATAAGGAGGATACACATATGGTCAGAACGGGCCTTTTCTACACCCCTTAAACCAGAAAGGTAAGGCCCATCAGATCACCTGATCTGATCCTAACTTTCTGTTCATACACAGCACACTGAGACCAGCTTCCCCCACCAGAATCTCAGCTCCTGTAGCCACTCCACAATTGTAGTTAGCACTGGGAGAAGGAAGATCAATGACCAAAAAAAAGGCTACAGAACTGAGAAGTAAATATAACTGAGAAGTGTGACCTTCAGAAAGTCTTTTCAGCTAGCTTTTGGCACTTTATACTTTAGGAGGTATCTTCATACAGCGGAATACTCTTACATGCCACAGGGCAAATACTTGCATCTTTTCTGCATTCATTAGGCTAAGATAGTTTGGAATTTATCCTAATGCATTAAATTATGCAGAATAATTTCATTTCCCTACATAGTACTTACTAGTATTGTAGCTATAAAACAAAAAGTACACAATGTACCAAACTTAATTGTTGTATAAGCTTTGTTCTCTTAAACTACAATTATATATTATGAATGTATTTCCAACACTGGGGACACTCATTACAGCACAAGCATTTATTCTCACATTTGGATCACTCTGACAGGTGACTACAACAGAATTTGTTTCATTATTATAATTTCATGAGTTCAAAGGGCAAAAAGATAATCTACTTATGGTAACAGTCAGACAGTTCCCCCTATGCCCTCAGTCCAGGGTTTTTAAGCTTTGCTAACCATTTTACAAAGCTAATTAAATATTTTCTACTGCACAGCATATTAGGAAGATATTATAAGAACAGGATTAACATTCTTAATGTCTTTGTCCTAAGGGCCCTTTTCCAGATAGTAATGAAACATTGTCATATATACATCTTTTAAAATATTCACTCACTACAATCATTTTAGGCTTAAAGAGGATTTGGAGGGGTAGGGGGCTGGTTGGTTGTTTGGCTTAATGTGGAAAAAAGCATTCTGGAATTTTATAATATAGGAGAATGAAATGCAAAGATCATCAATAAACTGTCACTTTTAGGGGCAAACAACTAGCTGTTTAGAAGTTTGAATCAGAAACTTAAATATTTGGAAAAAATCAGTTGAAAATATTCATATATTATATGAATCTGGTATTCACAAGGCTTTTGTTGACATCTTCTCTTCCTCTCCTTTGCCGATATTGTGTATATAGAACAAGAACTTTGGCACAATGTGTGTCCTCAATATGTACAACCTCAACATACTTCCTAAAACAGGCAGTTTAGGAATATAAGGAAGGTAGGATTGAATGAAACAAATACGTAGTAATATAAAAACAGGTTGGGAGGCAGCACATAAATTACAATGGTGAAAGTTGCAAAGATTACTTCAGTCCATTTCCTTTCTAATATTTTGCTTTTAATTACATTTTGTATACAGGATATATGAGAATTGACATACATATATGTAAGTATTAACGGAGATCTTAAGAAAAAGACTGTATCTGTTAAATGGAATTTAAGACACCTTTAACTGTAAATTGCACTGAATTTCTATGCAATTTATTAATAGGTCTCTTCAATTTATTTTCTCAAAAATCTCGTCTTTTAGACATCATCTGGTTGTGCCTCTCTGTTCGTCTGGGAATTCAGTACCTAATTCTTGACATATAGTTTTGCTGCTCCATGTAAGAAATTAAGAACCAGAACCCACACTTTGAATCAAAAGCTAAATTAGAACAGTTTTACTCTAGTCTCATAGCACTGATGCACAGCCAGGACAGCAAAGCTACAGAAGTACTTTTAAAGGAAGAGTGGAGAATCAGGTGACCATCGCAGCTGCCTCAGCCACTTTGCAGCCCTGTTGGAGGCTCCAGCTGTTCAAACATGCCTGGAGGGAGCCTTGCTGGGGGAGCTGCCAGCTGGCCAGGCAGCGCCAGCAAGATCTCGCTGCTTCCTCTCCCTCCCATGCTGCCATATGTGACCAGCAGATGAAGGATGGCCTCCAGCGAGCAAAGTTAACCTGACTGCCCAGATGGGACACAAGGCAGGTAAAGTGAGGGGTCTCCAGAGAGGAATATACTGCCTTTTCAAGAAAAAACAGGATTTGGGTTCTTCAGCTTCGGACATGCCCACCTGGAGATTACTTTCATGTGTGCTCAGCAGAGAACACTTTGGTCAAGATGTCACTTGCTCTTGGATACTGCAGATCTCCATGCAGTGAGTGGAAGGAGGGACTGCCAGGAAGCCATACATAGGGCTGATGAGGAAAATACAGAGCACCCTGCTTTGCACTAACTCTCTACTAACCCCTTCTCATTTATAGGCAAGACCCAAAAACTTTTCACTCTTTCACATCTGGGTGAAGAGAAATGCCCACTCACCCGTATTTCCTTCTAACTAATCCTGCCTCAGAATTCGTCTATGTTACAATACATAAATAAAAAAACCAAAACATTTAGCTCTTCCAACAATTACAACTTCTGACAAGTTCTAATTCCTTAATAAGAAGCTGATGTACGCTAAGTAGATCTGGATGGTGTCTCTGAAAAGCTCATTTTTTATTATGTACATCTTTCTTCTTGTAAAGTGAGATACCGTAATCCACATTTGAATTTCATCTTCAAGAAATAGCAAACACCCCCTTCTCAACCCATTTCCTTCCCTGGGGAATCAAAATGTAATGTTCAAGCAAAAGACTACTCTTTGGATTTTATTCAATGGGACTTAGCACATTCTATTTTCTGAACAGTGCTGCAGGAATCTCAGTCATCCTAGTGGAAGATAACCACTGAGAAAGAATGGTACAAAATACAGAGGTAAAACACTGCTCTAGGTTATAAAATTTGCAGAGGAAGTGGAGAAGTACTTTGATTAGAATAGGATAAACTGAAATCAAACTGAAAGCTTTTGGAACGTTTGGAAGGAAACAAAAAACTTGCTAGAAGAAGAGCAAGATGACAATTTTTTTTTCCTTACAAATCTTAAGACCACCTGATGCTATTATTATTATTGAGCAAAAATATCAGATACTTCCGGATTTTCTGCTCTGCTTTTTGAACTTAGCAACTACAGGTATGATACCACATGAAAATTTAGTGCAGGATAATGACAATCACAGTTCACCACCAAATCACTTCCTTCCCTTCCACCTTCCTTTCTTGCAAGTCCACTTTTCATTCTACCTGTCCTTTGACACTAAGAAGGGCACTTACTGACTTTAACAGACTGCTGCTCATTAACAAACTGCTGTATTGTTGTTTGGACTGTTTATTGCTTTTTAACAGAAAAGAGAAAAACGAGTAAGTTACCACATTTTTCTGATTTTATTTAGATCTCTCCAGTTCATATTAGAAAGAATAAAATTAAAGATCAGGAAAAAAATCTAGAACATTGCCAAGAATTTTTAAAAGTTTACCTTCAGATATTAATAACTTTCTACATCTCATCTAAATTCTTAGTTCAAAATTCATCTGAGTATACTCCGTTGTAAATCACATGTCAAGCCCATTAATACAATACAGTAGAAAACTCCCAACAGTTGTGAATAATTCGCACACTAAGCACTAATTGAAATGTCACTGTCGTATCCATTAATCCTAAAGCATCAAAGAATAAAGCTGGGGGAGGGTGATGAGCAAGAACATAAATCACAGGCATCATAGTGAGGCCTGGAATGTGCCTGTGATGGACCTTATGAATGAAACCACATCAGCAAAGCAGTCTGAGCAAAATCTTGTGTCACTCCTTTATCCCACAGACTGCAAAATGTCATTTGTTGCAACACACTATTCTGACAAGCTTCCATAATTGTATTTAAACTACTCAAAGGGTTTCTGTGAAAAACCAATCTTTTTTTCTAACATGCTTTAAAAGCTTTGCAGAAAGGAAGAAATAAAGTTAATTAGCACTTGTGTAGCACGTGCTAGAAATTACACAGTGGTGGAAAGAACGCATTTTTCAGTTTTTAAGTTACTAGCTCTCTGAAACTGTCTGATTTTGGCCCAAATTTTGATATGTCCTATCCATGCCATGTGATCAGAATAACAGATACATATGAAAAACCATGTTGGTCTTACAGTGTTATTTTAATTTTAAAATAATGAAATGTTATCATTTTAGATCAAATAAGACTCCACTAAGGTTTCTTCACTGATTAAAGTTTCAGCTGTGCATCAACCAAAGATGGCAGACAGAATGCTAAGAGAAATTAGGATGACACTAATCAGGGCACATATCAGCCTTTGCCTGAGAAGAAAAAGGTCTGAAAACAACCCAAAGACCAGATGACAGTTGTACACATTGGAACTTCTGCCTTCTTTGCTGTGAACATACTGTTCATACTGTGAAAGTCACCTGCAAGACACGCATTTTATGCCCTGTACTGCTAGAAATCGCAGGGTGAAACTGGGCATTGGTAATCTACAGAGTAGTGAAGTACTGTGTTGTTCACAGTTGATATTTTAAATATTAGAAACAGAACACTACTATAGCGGACAAGCTCTCTTCACTGTAACACTATTTGTTCAGAAGGCAGATTACGGTTTAGTGGTTGCATTAATTCAGCTTGTTAAGATGAATGATTATGATGTCAGTATTATGAACATTGCATAATTTCTGTTTTTACAACTGGTATCTTTTTTACATCTAGGAAACTACACAAACGCACAAACACACCCCTATGTACCTACCTGAAAACTATTAAATTTGCAACATCTAGCATACTAGACGTAAAAAAAATCAAACTATGATCTGTTTGGTTAACTTGTACAATCATGGAATTTTAATGCCACAATCACAAGTATTCTATCAATTCAACCCTGACAGTCCTGTCAGTTTGCTCCATGCCCTGAAAGGCCGTAAGGCTGGACAGTGAGGGACTGTCAGAAAGCTGCCTGCTCTACCCATTACTGAGTTCAGCTGGAATGTAACAAATAAGGCAGGAGAAGGAAAGACAACTATATGGTTAAAATGGCAAAAATGCTCCTTAAGCCTGACTCCCACTAGAACCGTTTGTGATGCTAACCAAATTGCTTGAAATCAAATTTTCAGTTTCCCATAGGTGGCTTCTAATGGAGTAGTCATCAATTTTTTTCATGTATCCAAACTAAAAGCCTCAGGATGACTTGTAGAACTGTTCCATTTTACAGCTGTCACCAAAATCATTGAGACCTATGCTTCAAAGATGTAACAGGAAAGATACTTTGAAAAAAACAAAAAAAAACCCAAAAAAACCCCCCAAAACAACTGAGCAGAAGAATCTGAAAACACGCATTGAAAAAATCTCTAGTAAGCCTTTCCACTGTATTTCAGTCATCAACTATAAAACCAGTCCTAACACCTATTCATGGAAGTAATTTCCTTACTACAGATTAACAGCTCACTCTGAGCCATGAGCTCCATGCAAAACATGAGGTAACTAATCCTGCTGGATTAGTGCTGGATTGAAGCAGTTTATAAAATAATTTGATGCCATATTTTAAACAGTGACAAAAAAACAACATCTGATGTTTAGTAAATGAGTACTATTATTCTGCACAGTAAGGCAGTAGCAATTCTAGGAGTGAGGAAACCCTACATAACAGCATATTTAAAATTTGTATCATAATAGATTAATTCAAGAGACAACATTAAAATTTCACAGACATTTGACCTTTTTTCTTAACCATTAAAACATAATATTTATGTAGTAGTTCTGGGCAATTTTGTACTAAACTAAGTCTTTACTGGATATAGTGATTATGAACCCATTAGGAGTAAGAATAATGTATGTTTCAATTCAGATACTTCAGTTAAAAATAAAGTTTCATAAAAAAATTTCCCAGGAATGCCAAGATACTTACTCATAAATAATGTTACAAGAAGATGCGCTGTAATATTAATTTTTTAATAAAATACAAAGTTTTAGTAGATTATGGAAAAGGATCACTATATAGCTTACATTAAACAACTTTTTTCATTGTTAAGACCAATACAGATGGGAATATATACTTACATTCACACTGTATCACATCTAAATTAAACTGCTGAATTGCTCCCATGCTTATTTGTTTTAATTCACTGTCCAGTAGCATCTGCATTAGGGACATTGAAAGATGCTGGCAGGCTGACATGCAAGCTGTCTGGGCCACTTTTCCCTAGTAGAAAAAGCAACACATTTTAAGATAGAAATAAATGATACGTCACCAAAAAACTGCTCATTTGATTTGATTTTAATACACACTCTAAGTCTTAATGATACAAAACTTAGATTAGAAGGAGAGAGATCACACTTCCTGTTATTTCTCTGACCTATTGGGTTTGTTTCTATTAGATCAAACAGGGAACTAGATTAAAAACATGTTAAAGCAATTACTGATATTTTTTCTAGATATGCAACAGTCTTCATGAATAGAAGGACATTTCCAAAACAATGACATTGAAGTTGCTGAAGCATATGAACTGTTTTGTGGATTTATTTAAATATTTTTAACCCAAACAGAATGAAAGCAAGAATGTAATGAAAATCAACATGCTGCATATTTTTAACAATATTAAATAAAAAAAACACCAACTTTATATAAACCATAATGACTGCTATTGTTTGGGGCATTTCTCATAACAGTTTGCACTAATTATTGGTGGTTTAATTGCTCAGATTCCATCTCAAAGTTTGTTGCTAAATTATTTTCAAAATTCATAGTTATCAATCATCTCTTCAGGTGCTTAATAAATCAGTGCTGTCAGTGATCAACTACTTACAAAATGAAATGTAGCCCTCTGCTGTACAAAACAGAAATAATTTCCCAATCACAGGTTAGCTAGCAATATTGCTCTTTATCATCTACATGTATTTGAGACCATTTTTCCAATATGAGATCAAAAAACAAAACACAAAGTCAGACATTAACCTGAATAAATTATTTAAAATTTAGTACAGAAAAATTGAAAGATAACAAAATTCTACCTTGAAGTTAAGAAAATCATTTGAGACCAGATACCAAACCAGATGGCACCATTCTATTCACAGCACTGCCATCTTTTAAAACAGAGTGATCTTGGGTGTTAAATGCAACTACATGAATCTCTGTAGTTTAATGTACTGAAACCCCTCTTTTCAACTAATGGGTATGTTACAATGATATTGAAACAAGGGTAACAACAAGTTTACACCAAATACATCATAATAACATAACAGAGCTACTGGAGCACACACCACTACTGGTTTACTTCTACCCCTCAGTATAGTGATGCCACCTGTTTCTCTAAAGTAATGGTTCCCCAGCTGTTTTCTGCAAAGCCAGGTTGATCAATTCACTGTTGACTCCCAGAAACACATTTTAAGTAATGAACAATTATAATGGACAGCAGTTCACTGTCCCAGAAAGTCTGCAAAGTTCTGCTCCAGCATCTGAAGAGCCAGATCTTGTCCTTAATAAGTCAACTTGCTAACATGATTGAATTTTCATGTACAGAAAATTTTCATAATAGAAAGCAAATTCGACCCCAAATATTTAATGTTTAAAAATCCATTATTTGTTAAAAGCTAATTAAAATGTACAGAATACAATGGAATTCAACTCTCCTCACATTCACACTGAAACATTAAATGGCTGTTGCTAACTCTTTTTTAGCATTAGGATACCTTGAACTGTTAGGAACTTTTTATCTAAAATGACATGTCAGTTTCTTAATTGAAAATCTCAGAAAAGCAAATAACATTTTTGAGCAAAATAGATGAACTGACAACAAAGAATGTAAGAAACAATGCAAGAACAGCATGCTTAAAAGTCTCCCAAACCCAATAGCAATTATACTGGGAGACATGCAGCTCTATTCCCCAAGCAGAACAATATCAATATGAATGGGGGAAAAAGAAGAAAAAAAGAATAGGCAAAAAAGGAAGGAAAAAGGGAGGTGAGAAAGGGACTCAACAGGCCACAGTTCATGTAATTACAGTGTAGTACATTTGAAATACTTAATGGAAATGTCATTTTGATTTAATGGAACAACTAGTGCATCTCTGTTTAATGTACTGCTCCATCAAATCAGCTCCATGTCCTATTTATGCTGCCACTACAATGTAATAAAAATTCAACCAGATTAATAGGTTGTCATGAAAAATTTTAACATTCAGTTTATTTATATGGAAACAATGTGTACTCCTCTGTTATTTTAAATAAACGACAGAATTTTATATTTCTAACAAGCATTTGTAGTTAATTGTTACAATCTGGCAAATATCAATAGTACTGGAGCACAAGATAATGGTTACAATACAGAAATGACACGGCTAAAGCCACTTGGACTTTAAGTAAGTATCAATACGTGTACATTTAATGTTGATTTTAAAATTTCATTAAATGGAAACATCCTAACATATAAACTATTTCCAACTATGTAACTTGAACTACAGGCTTATTGTTCAAATGCCACATCAACAAATAATACAAGTTTACGATACACAGTTGATACTTAATAAAAATCATTCAGTATTCTCAAAACTAGGGAAAAAATAAAGCTATGCATATCTATCAAAACGCTGAATTTTAACTAAAAGAAATGTGAACCATACTGCTATCCTCTTCAAAATTCAGTGCTTCCCAGTTCAAAATACACTGGATGTATGATACCCAGAAACAAATGACATTAACATTTGTGTTTGAAAAATAGGATCTAGTTAAAAATTTATCTCCAAATTTCCAACATCTACCACATAATCAATTCCTTGCCATTTTTTCCTAAAGCATTTTGAAGAGGAAGTATAAGGATTCGTGAACATAGCAATAACATTTATTTTTCAGAATTGAACAAATGTCAGTTAATTTTAAAACAGTCTCGATGTTTGTTATCTTTCAGTCCATTGTTTTGCTTTCTAAAATTACTATTATTATTTTTTAAAGGGGTGGGGGTGGCCATGGTTATTTAGCAATTAAATACCTATATTCAATAGCATTGCAGAGATTCAGCAGGCTTCTCACATTCGCCCCAGTTGCCTCCCATTTGGAGACACTACTATTGTCTCTGCTGTGCCTATGCTAATTGCTCCTATCTACAAAACCTATTCTTCCAGTCAATCAGTGTAAAGTTTAGGAAACAAGGACCCTATTCTGTACGCAAAAACACCTGCTAACAGTGTTAAAGGCAACTGTTTTTTCACTCAGCCTTCACATTTTGCTGAAATACAAGTTTGTAAAAAGAGAAAACCCTTAGACAAACTTCTTATATTTCAAAGGAGCTTGTAAAGAGAATCTGCTGACATATTAAATCCTTTTTTATAGGACCCAAAAGCTTTTCTCCTAAGAACAATTGTAGTAAAGAGACATTTGGCTCCTAGGAATTTCCCAAAGGGTCAGCCATATGCATCCTTCCACGGCACCTTCGCAGTGCTGCTTTCTAAAACCCATGCTAGCTGTCTCAAAAGCAGCTTTCATCATTCACTATGGTGTCAGTCAATATGATTTATGGACTGCATTCAACAAAGTCAAAGCATATAGAATGAGAAATATGACTACAATCTGCTAATTTGTTTTGTATTGAGCCACTTAGGAGTCAAAGACCTGATGTCAGGCTGAGACCAGCAACACAATTAACCAGCCAGTGACAGATTCATCCATCCTCCCTGCCAGGCTGTGCCAATCAAAGACAGCATGAAGCAGCCGTTGGAGAAGTCAGTAAGAAAACCCATTCTCTAAGTAGCCTGTGGAGGCTGTTGATTGACAGTTTTTGAATATAGCTGCAGAAAACCACCACCCCTTCACCCTCACGGCAAGCTGTGAAATTAGGCTTTTGCTGCCAATCACAGGAACAATAAAATAACACAAACTGCCATCCTCAGCATAAAAAGAAAATAACAAAACTCATCCATTAAATCTAAGATGTTAAGATGAAGAATTAGTTTAGCAATATGAAACAATGTTATTCTTCCTGAAAATGCCAATAAATTAAACATATAAATTTTATTACTCAGGGTTTAAAACTCCAACTTTTGAACTACTGATAGAATACAAGTATACTAAAAACATGAATAGAATTTTTAAGAAACAATTTTATTTCCAATCTCTGCTCCAAATGCTACTGAAACAATTAAAAATACCCAATTGAAAGTAATTTGCAACTGTCTCTATACAATGGCCACTCTTTTCCGACTTTGTATTGACAAGACATATATCTATAATAAAATTTCAGCTAATTCTAAACTTAGGTTAGAGCCACTTACATATAGACCCACTATAATTTCAAGTTAACTGATCTGGAAATACAAGGTAACATTTTTCCTTAACCTTCAAAATAAAACTAAAACAGGTAGTTCCTTAATAACAAATTTGATCATCCAGGTTTTTTCATGTGATTAATGGCTGTATAATGAAATTTTAATTTACTTTTTGATTCAAAGCATCTAATGACACTATAAACTGCAGGATGAACTTAAAATGGGATGTGAACATTATCTCCAAAGACTAAATTCTTGTGAATTCAGAAAACAGAACCATTAAAAACTGCGTGACTTTCCAACCACAACCTTCCAAAAGCCACACAGCTTCTGTGCTTTACATTGCTGAAATTCTGCTAGTCCTCGATCATGACATAACCAGCAGCCTCAGACCTATGCAATATTAACAGGAAATATTTCTACACAAAACACAGAGCTCGTGACACCTATTAGCTTGACAGTTCACCATGATGCTGAGTATTCAAATGATGGAAATGTTGATTGGAATGAACCATCACTATCATCTAGTCCAACCTTCTACTTCGAGAACTATTGTCAACACTACTTCAGGTCTATTGACCTTTTTTCCTGCAGAGCCTTCAAAATAAGTGAGGATGGGAATTCAGCAGCCTCTGTGGAATCTCCTTCAACACTGTACTACTCTTCGTCAAGTACACTTTTACCCTAATATTGAAGCTCTACCTCCCAAGTTTCTACCTGTGACCTCAGCCACGTGTGAATTTGTCAGTCCTACCAAGAAGTTTGGCTCTATCAGTTTTGTATTTATTCCTCAAGAGGCAGTAAGCTGCCACTAGATCTCTCCTCAACCTTCTCTTTCACAGACTAAATAATCCATCTCCCTACACCTCCACTTGTAACTCATGCTCTAGGCTTCTTACAACTTGGGAGCCCACTGCTAGATCCATTCTCCAGGTTTTAATAATTTAGTAATATTAACCTCATCACGTTCATTATGATGCCACTGCCATCAAACGCCAAATCAAAATAAACTCCTCATATGAAAAAAATTATGACCTGAAAATAATCTGTGGATGAGAGAATTCTTAAATGCAATTCATCAGCTTCTCCTTTTTTTTTTTTAAAAAGCAAAAAAAAAACCACCAGCACACACAGTCCCTTGACCCCAGACAAATGTAGTAGAGGAACGATGGAACTTTCACTGATTCTTTATTCAGCTATATCACTCTACCCTAATTCTGTATGCATGTCTCATAGCTGTATTTGGATACCTGACCTCTCTTTCAAGAGGTCTCATAGTCTCCTCTAAATTACCTCATTTGGGATGCAAGGCACACCCCATCAACCTTCTGCAAGGTTTTTAGGATTTCTGCTGTCTGTCCCAGTGCATGAAAGTCCAATGTTAGTCATTAACCTGATCCCTGCATGCATCCACACAAGGCACACAGCAAGTTATCAGCAAAACAGAAAGGATCTTTTTATTAAATGATTAAAAATTGAAGCAATAAGCCTGCAGGCAGTTCATAGTTTTTCTGTTCACATGCTTTTTCTTCATCTTGCATCTACTTACCGACATAGCTGCATGGTCATTGTTGTTATTCTGAGAAGGAAACCAGTAAGGCAATCAAAACAAAAAAATTAAGATGTACTGTCAACTTCAAAAAAAAAAAAAGAATAAAAAATTGGTAGCAATAAAAGATAAGAAAAAGCTTACAAAAAGAATTATAGCTACACGATAATAATTTTTTTAAACCTCTGAACTTATATAATATTTTGTTGAGGTGTAACAAACTTTAATAACACTAATTTGACAATAATATGTTTTTCTGTAATAAGGAACTATATGCCAAAATATCAAAGTAGCAAACTTCAAATGACAAAGTGTCTATTGAAATGCATTTCCAGAAACTTTCAATTACAAGAAAGAACACACTCCTAAATTCTTACGTTAAAAAATAAATGCCATGTTACCACTATGGCTTACAGAGGCTATCTGTATGTTATTAACATACTTTGTTCAAGCAAGACTTAGAATGGCTCAGGATAGTAAGACTCTAAATATAACATGACCCATTAATAAATTTTAACGTAAAATGTACAGTAATATAACTGTAGGGTAAAAGAAAGCTGTTTTCTTTTCCAAAATTGTTTCTTAAGTACAGCAAACAAACACAGAGGAGAAAACTAAGATACAAAACTTCAGAGGGAAAAAAAGGTTTGGAGACACAAGACATTTCCAATGACTGAACAGAGATATCTGACCACAACTAACTCATGTCACTTTTGTGCAGATTCAGTACAGTTGAGATCATAGTCTACCTGATTTAGAGCTTCACTATTCCAGTAAAAAGAATACAATTCACATAAAACAGATATAGAACATAAGATGCATTTTTGAAAAGTTAGGTCTCCATTGGTATAGAAATATGTCACTAAAGCCCCACACGAAAGCACAAAAGAAGACACACCCCTGTGCATTTACACAGCTCACACATACAGTGAAAATAAAACAAGATTCTAATGACAGGAACCCAATGACTGCAACAAAAAAAATTGTTAAAGAACATATTGTAACACTTCTACAGGCAGACTCGAGTTTGAAACAATACCAAAGAGAAAGTCAGTGACCCTGGAATGTGACAACAAAGAACTAGTATGGCCAGCTAGTGGCCTCAGACCTAGCCCAATGACCTCTAACATGACGAGGTATGTTAAGGTAGAAGAGGAGATACCTCTCTACTTGTCTGACTCTTTTCCTTACTAGAATTATGGCCAGTGTGCCAGGACTTTTGTTCTTTGATTTCTAATTACAGAAAGAGTTCTGATAAACTATTTTGAGCAGTGGAACGTTTCTGCCAGCCATACAAAAATTACTATGAAAATGACCCTGTGACATTAATGGAATAATTCATTCATGAAAATTAATTCTAAACTATTCCAATTCTTAATTATGACATGTGAAAATCTAGCTTAGTTTATCACTCTGGAGCATTTACTATTTTAATGAGTTATAGAATCTAGTTCTGGGCTAATCTTAGAAAATACTTTTACTATAAATTTTCTCTTAATGAAAATAACTTACTAGTACAAATCTAACTAGAATCACCATAATGGAACTGTGTACACATTTTCATATAAGCTCCACAGCTCACACACAACATTTACAGGACTGTATGTTTCTACAACTGGCCACGATAAGATAGGGAGCGAGATGCAGGCTAAGTAAAAAATCACAAGAAACCTCTTGCCAGAGCAGACTACTCGTCCATACAGTTCTTCATCCTGCCTGTTACCCGATCAGAGTTTGAAATTACAGAATAACCTCTCCACAGAAACTAGCTTTCTCCACAGGCTGACTTGTACCCTCAGGCACATAAATCTATTCCTTCCACATTTCTTAAGTCCTAATGCCACAGCTGCTTCCTTGCATTTCTGTTAACACATTACTTCATTTTATCTGTGACTCATTTCTGAACAGCTATTTAGCAACATACATTCATGACAGTCTTCTGCACATCCTGCTCTACAAACCTCACAATCCCTTAACTGCCATATGCATATGGCCACTGAGGAGCAGTGCCATTTGTTCACACTGCTTTGTATACTAAATTACAATGAATTACGCTATCTAACAAACTTGCTATTCTTTATCAAAAAATGCTCCACTGATTTGGCACAGAAGCATATGCCTCACATGACACATTCACATCAGTATCACATGATACATTTTGAGTGAGCTTTGTCTTTGAGTCAGTTAAAAGAACAGGAGACTGACTGAAAGTCTCTTTGTGTAAGTCCTGGAAGACAAGATAAGCCTGCTATGCCAGCAACTTCAACATCTTGTTGTGCACATAAAGAAATTATCTTTTACTTCCAGTCTGAAGCCTCAAAACATCCTATGCATTGAGGACTTACTCTTTATAAGCATTGCAGGTGGACAAAGCACTCAGACATCAGTGTGACTCCAGCAACCAAGGATAAGCTGATAAAAAGCAGATGTACCTTGATTTACTTACTGAAGTTATTCCAGACCTATAAAGCTATAAACCATTATGATGATAAGCCAAACTAGAAATAGTCTTTTTTATCTGAAAGCAAGGGGAAATCAGACAACAGAATGTAACAATTCATACATAAGATAGGTTAACAGTATCCTTTTTCCTAGGACAAAATAGCAGAGGATATATTTGAATATGAACAAGGATGGATTTCAATGAAGTTCTGTTAACTAGAATCAAATAACCTTTTATAATCAAAAATATGTAGCTAAAAACCTTGGAGAATACAAGACCTCCATGATCTTATGCACAAATGCAGGATTTGCATCAATTCTGCATTGTTTGAACCAATGCATGTGTACACAAAACCAAGATGGTTAACCAAAAAGGCTCTAGAAAACTGCATGAGTCCTTACACTATTTGTAAATTAGTTGTTGGTAATAATATTTAGACTAAAGTATTTGAAAGTATTTTCTAAGTATTCTGATGGGTAAGCTTCACCAACATACTGAAACACATTTGACAGTATTTCTGTGCTGAGAAAAACCTAGAAATACATCTGTCGACATGTGCACAATTCAAAAACCACGTGTTTTGTTAAAACCTTACTGTTTTAAAATAAAATGATGTTCAAATAGTTTGAAATTAAACTTAATTTTGAACACTTACAGGTAAATGAGTAAAAACTTGAAACGTGCTTCTTAGAAAGTTAATTAGGTCCATTAAGTATCCACTGGCTCTTCCATCTGATTCAGACATTGTCCAATCATAATCAGCAATCTGAATAAATTCATCTATTTTTTGGTTAAGTTTTGTATATATTTCTCCTTCTGCAGCATGCCTTGCATCCTGAAAAAAAAATTGTGTGCAATGCTTGTAAGAATTCCAAAATAATATTAAATGCAGATAAAATTATATCCATCACCAAAACTGAAGTCTTGTGTTTTTCTTAGATTGAAAAATATTTTGGTTAAATTGTTCTTTTAATGTCTGTCTTACATCTGAGGCTGTGGTTTTTAAAATACTCCTGTAATGCATACTCTGAGTGTTTATAACATGACATGCCTACAGAATAATCAAAGTTGTCAGACAAAGTAAGTTAATTTCAATTTGGAAACAAAGCAATTGTTTACCTTCTTCATAACAACTACCTTTAATTAAGCCTTACAAATTTAACAACCCTGGCACAAAGTTTATTTTTCTTTTACAAAGAAGACAATAAAAGAATCTATTAATTTTGTCTTCTATGGACAGAGGTCAAACAATCATAAGATTTTTATGTAATTAATGTCTTAAAGTTGCACATCTGAAGAATACTAATCATTTTTCATCCTCCTTTAAATATCCTGATCATCACCCACCATGATGCAGAGCACTCTCCAGCTTCCTCATGCTTTTGTTCTGCCACACCCTGGATTCTACTTTTTGGAAGAGCAAAGTCCTGCATTTACTGTGAACTGAGTTTACGATGCTGTCTCTCTGCCTCGCTTGTACAGGGGACATCCTCAGAGATGCAACACGATCTATGTGCAGGTGCTTGTGTGTGCTGCTGGAAAGTTGTGCTTTTGCCAGCCTAGAGTTTAAAGATACTATCTTTCTAATTTGGGCTCAAAATTTTGTTTACTGATATAGCGAAATAGTTCAAGTACGACATTTGATTTAAACCAAATGCATCAGTTGCTTAAGGTTTTTAGAGGGTAAAAATAGCCTGGATATACTGAAGCAACAAAAAAAGCAGATGAAACTCCCATCACTACTTTCCTCTGGAAGGAAGCAATCCAAAAAACACGGCATTTGATAAAAGCGTAAATAAGAAAGGAAAGAATAAAATAAGAAAGGAAAAAATAAAAACATTCACATTTATCTGAGCTTAAAAGAGTCCTCACATTGAGTGTGCCAAATTTAGTCTTCAGTCAGGCCCTAGGATGAGAGGCACTTCAGAGTAAGCAAGAAAGTATGTGGCCCTGCCACGAATAAATATCAAAGTATGACTCCCTAAACACAGCACTTTTAGTGCCAAATCAACTTGAGAAAGCCTCCACTGAACAGCTCCCCAAGTCCAATATGCAAGAATCTGGCAACCTGTCATCATGTCAAAGGAATATGTGGATATCCATGATTTTGTAGATGGCCATGACTAAGAAAGTTTCAATTAAAGTCAAGCCTATATTTAAAATTTGTAATTAACAATGAAACCTCAGTTGCAACAGTCTATAATGATGGGACTTGCAAATATATCTGCCTAGGTTTAGCAAAATTGCCTTTTTTGGGGTTTTTGTGTGTGTGTGTGTGTGTTTGGATTTTTTTTTTTAAATCTTTCATGGAGTGGTTGTATCACCTTTAACAGTTAAAATGATTTACTAGCAATGGCAAGACTAGCCTTTCTGGTTTTGTCTTGCATTAAAAAAATTACAGTGTAGATGTACTTAAAAGCTCGTCTCCTGGAATGTAAATGTGATCAATGCTGCTAATAAAAGGAGATTTCTGACCACTCTGAAAGAATAGAGGTGACACAATTTTCCACCAGGAGATGAATTTAATAACAGTAGAACATACCAAACTCTGTGAGGGCCCAGTTGGGGAACTGTGAGCAGTTTTTCATTACAATAGAGAGGGAAAAAAAGAGGGATTAACAAGAAAAGAATTTTATACTATAATTGGAGAACGTTGTGCTAACAAGTTCTCCAGGCAAGCAGACAGGAGAGAAACCACACATACAAAAAACCCTTATATTTGTCAGTGTTTATCCCATAGTCTTCCAAAGCGCATACACGCTAAACTCACTAAGCACAGACACAGTATTGTGTCAACTTAGTTTGTAGGAGTGTTAAACATAACTTACAGCATTAGCAATCTATGAAAAATGCAATGCAACTTGCAAACGCACTTATTAAATGACACGCAAGGATACAGAACATCTCACCTCTTAATGAAATCAGAGACTATGGCTGTATTAAGTGTTTTTGAATGTGTGTTTGAATGGTAAAAAGATAATGAATTGCCCTTACATGAAAATAGCTATAGATACACAAATTCCAAGGCACACATGTACTATTGGTATACAACAAGCAAACTAGGCAGCCTAGACCAAAATTAGTAGAACTGCTGGTAGGGCAATGTTAACCAAGTACAGTTGCTAGGCCACAACCTTTCTGTCTTGCCTTATGCACGAAATCCTTAGCAAAACAAGCAACCGCTAACAGGAGAATCGTTGGCAATCAACTGGAAATATGAAATGCCTTGCAATGATGATACCTTATTCCACCTCACCCACCTTTTAACATCTATGCCAGAGGGTATATTACAGTAGGATAGGCTACCTAGTGCATCAAGAGAAAAAATGAATTGCAGAAAACAGAATTCTCTCAGTAAGATTAATCCTCTTTATTCCATAAATACAAGAAAACACTCTCCTTTGTTTCAGTGTGCACGGAAAAAACACCAAATACCTAAAGTTCTAGTTGCAGCCGCTCTAGAATCCCTGATGACTTTTACTTTTGCTTTGCTGTTTAAATTCTAAAAGTATTATAGAATAATTTTAGTTGGCACATCGTTAATACTTCTTTTATACTAATACTTACAGCCTTTGAAAATACATCACAACATATTTCTACTGTAAAATAAAAACAAATACATACAAACATTTTAGATTAAGATAGCTGTTTTGCTTGATTCCATTCAGAAAAAGGGAGAAGTTACACAAACTGGAGCTTAATCTATTAAAAGCTTCTGGTGAAGTTAAGCTTAGATTGTCATTTCACAACTTAATAAAAAATGCATTTGAAAGAAAATATTGAGGCTTCTCACGTACAGGTTCCAGGTCATACTAATAACATCAAAAGCCACTGTTTATCTGCTCAGTGTTACAGCTGAATGCTTAAGAGTTCAGAATCATTTTAGAGACAAAAATCAGATGACATAAAGCTTTGCTCTCACCCTTTTTGTTTTAAAATTGTTTGTTTACATAACTTTTCAGACACAGTCACATAATGGATGAGACATACCATACCTTAAATGTAGAAAGTCCATAAAGTCTTGCAGTGTGAACAGTCAATTGTGAAATATTTGTAATGTTAGATATAAAATCCTCAAGGTATTTACAGGCTTGCTCCAAGTGTGTTGTGTTTATGATGATTTGAACAAGCTACAAGAGACAAAAAATTCTTGTGACAACCTTTTTATATTACCCATTGTCATTTGATTTTTGTAAATGGTTACTTCTTTCAGGAACAATGCTACTAGAAATTCATTTCAGTATTTCACGTTACCACCTATTTCCTGTTAGCTTTCAAGTTTGCTTTCAAATATAAATTATGCCATTTCAAAAACAAAAATTGCAGACACTTGCCCAGTGAAATAAATCCAAACGATAGTTTAGATTTGAAAAAGGAAAAAGAAAGGAAAATATATTGCTGAAATAAAATCACTAATTTGTGTCGTTTGAACATTTTTTTAATTTACTGCTATTAAAAAAATCACAACCTTGTCTGCAGAATGATGCATTCAAGTCTGTCTTATATTCCACTCCACTCTATGTTTTTGTAGGAAGAAAGAGAAACTCAACCTTAGTGCCACCAACTGCTAGACAGAACACACAAATCATACTCTGCACGTAAACAAATATGTAAGAGTCTTTGGCTTGTTTCTTGGAACGCTCTCTTCATCACACAAAATACAAAACTCTTTCATCACCACGTCTCTCTCAAAAGGCAGCCATGGGCCCAAGTAAACCTAACACTGTACTGTTCTTATTTATGTAACAGATATTGATGCTTTTTATACTTCTTTTAATTTGTCATTTTAAAGGAAACATTGCTGAATTTTTTCATATTGTGGTGTCAATATTTGTGTATCTACATTTACAAAAATAGTTTTAGCATGGATTGCTTTAAATCCGTGTATTGAATATGTGTTTTAAAACTTACCTCTGTTAAACCTATATGAGGTTTTTTAATTAGGTTCTGTAAACAACTACTTAGAGTTCTTGTAAGCAGCAAATTTGTAGATTTTCTGAGCATATCATCTATTTCTGTTGAACTGAAAAAAAAGGTTTATTCTTAGAATTATGCTGTACATGGCAATACTTTGACAGCAATATTTAATAATTTTAATTTCTTCCCTGCAAAGGGAACTTTTGATGGTAAGAATTCTCTATGTACATTTAAATTCTGGTTGCTCCAGGTCTTCTGTGATATAGCAGATAGAACACCTTTTTCACTTACCAAATTATCCATTAACTGAATTTCAACACTGAGGCAAAATCTGTTAGTTTTAGATTTTGGACATGTTTATTGACACAGCAGTTCGTAAAGAGTAATTTGTGGGTTTTAATGAGTTTCTAAGGAGGTCAACATGTGCTCATTAGTACATGTAAATTATAAACAGTATCAATTAAGAATGTGTGAAAGGGAGTAATTTACATCTTTAACAGAGCAAAGAGGGTGACAGGCCACAAATACCTTCCAGATTTCAGATCTCTGAATTCTATTTTATGCAATTAAAACTAAGCTTTGGAGGGTCAGAAGAGGAAAGGAAATGGGTGAATTGTGATGTTTTCTGTCAGAAAAAGGTGGGAGGAAGTGGGGAGAGGAGGGAGTGAACATGCAGGCAGCACCTTTTGTTGCAGGAGAAATCACTGCTAAGGAAACTCAAAGCACTGAGTAGGGGAAGACTAGGAAGTAATCAGGGATACTAAACAATTACTTCTGAAACGCTCAGTATCAAAGTATCCTTTTCAATCTTTACATGCTTTGTTAAATAAATAAATTCTCTAGATTATTCAAACCAGTTGAAACTGTTTAAAAAACTCCAGTAGTGTTCTAAACTGCTTACCACACAATGCACATATTGTATAGTACACATATACACACATGCATATAGCTATATGTACACCCATATGCTACAGCATTGGAAATCATAGATTAAATATATATAAAGAATTACATATGTGAATTATGAAACAAGCATAGCAAGCAAGTACACAAGAAAATGTATTTTCATTTTGGTATATATTGTTAGGTCACCTGAAAGTTACAAGCTACTTTACAGCTGCATTCCTGGTAGTTGAAGCTTACCTGCGGTGAAGTGACTCTGAAAACTTAAGGCTTGCATAAATAAATTCCTTCACCTGCATATAAATTTGAGGCACTGACTGAGACATTGGAAGCTTCTTTGGAAAGGACTGCTGTGAAAATAAGAGATAATACTGTCTTACACTTGAAACTGATTCCAACAAGAGCTTGGTACTAAACACAACAATTAGAAAGCCACTTAACATTATCAACATTTTAATCTAGTTTAACCTCTCCTGGTTTTCATCAAATACAAAGTGATATGTGCTGAGCTGACTTCTACATCTGTTTAAATAGCTTATAAGCAAAATAGAACTTTATCACTTCTTTAAATTACAGTAAAATTTGGAGATTTTATGCAATTCAAGATCCCCCTGTAGAAAGCATTTTACAAACATACATATGAAAACAGGTCTCAAACTGCTTTTAATCTGAACGAACAGGGCAGACGTAATTGGGATAAGACGTTCAAAAATACAAACTTTTTTATTCCAAAGAAAGCAGTGCAAAACAAATGTTTGAGCGGTTCAATACTTCTGGGATTCTCAAAGTATCTTGAGAACGCTTAGACTAATTTTTTATGGTTCACAAAACCAAAGCAGTTTGAATTGTTTTCAGGAATTTGGATTAACATGTGGGAAATAATAGTAGTTTGTAATAATAAAATCATGCTTCTTACTTCAAATTGAAAGCTGATACTGTATTTGGAAGAATGAAAGTGAATAAATTCAATTAAATCTACACATACCAAATAGGTATTTCTGCACTGAACACATGATTTCTGACATTTGCAAAAAAATTATTTTTGTTTATGACTAATGCATGAGAAAAATAATCAACAACTGGTATCATTCCTGAATAATTCAATCTCTCTTTTAAAAAAGGGCATCCATCAACAACAGCTCAACATCTCTTTATTAAAGACCAAGATAAAACAGATTACTTTAACATTCTCTTAACCATACCTCTTATTTAAGATTAGATGGTGTGAGAAATAGGTGGTCTAAGCAAAGTTTTTGTGGCATTCAACGATGACAGCAAACTTTTTTAAAAACAGAATTTACTTCAAATATGTGTTCATCCATCTTAAGAAATTAATTTTTACAAATAAAAGGTGCTATTACACAGAACTATTTCAGCTCATCACAATGCTCTGTCAGCAGGACTTGAGTTTCCACCTTCCTGTATTCAAAGACCTAAGGGAAGCAATTGTTTCTCTTTACAGTATCTGGCCAATACAGGTGGACACAACACTGCCTGATCATTAGAGCAGGCATCAAGGAAAAAACCCGACAGAGCTCCAAGTAATTGTTTCCCTTCTGAATATGGTAAAAGGACTAAAATTAGACAATATAATGAAACCATGATAGTTTGCCATTATCAATCTAAACAGCAAGACAGACAAGACCATTTTGTTCAGTCAGATTGGATTTGCTATGTTAAATATCTAGTAGGTGCCGGCTGTAATTCTGTCTAATGTGCTACAAGCAACCCCTACGACCCATAAAATGTGAGGGTGATTCATCCTAACTTACAGTTAAAAATGAGACATGAGTTCACGTTTGCATCTTTTTATAATAAATGGAGAGCTGGGGTATCTATTCCTCTCTATCAACTACACAGGTTCTTTCAGTGACTACTCTACAAATCCTGTTATTACTTTTCGATATCAAAATGTAGCTTAAATTAACCCACCCAACAGGACCTCCCAGTGTCTTATAGCCTGAGGCAATAACAGAGAGGTGAAGTGGACGAGATTGTAAGTGTTGGAGCATTTATAGATTCCCCTCCATGTGAATTCCCTGCTACCTAGTAACAAACAAGGTGAACTTGTCTTTCTCCTCTCTTCCACTATCTAGCTGACAAAACTTTCACCAACTCAGTGATCATAGTCCCTTTGCTAAATATGGTTGAAGTCAGCTAAACTGCTTCAAAAATTGCCAATACACAAAAACCCCCACCACAGACTACCTTATTTTACATACAAAGCTCTTTTCAGAGATATATAAATAATTTTCCCTCCTTTACAGATGAATTAACAGTGACAGAGAGATGTGAGGTGACTCACCAGCACCACCCAACTGGTCAACGATAGAGCTGAGAACAGCATCCAACCTGACTCCCAGCTTTACTCTCAAGCACACCAGCCCAGAAACTAAGCCTGAGTGAAATTATACCCATAAGATATATACAAAAAGTACTGCTCACTAGGAAATAGAAACGCCTCTCTCTATCATAAACCAAAATGAAAAATGTTGAGTACAGATAATACATTTCCTTTCTAGTGAAATAAGAGCCAAAGTTTTGCAGCAATCATATGTATAGCAGATAAAATGATTTAGTACAAAATAAAAATGTCTGCAGTTTATTAGCAAAATATGCCATGGATATATCCAAGGTACAGTACACTTCCAGCACTGTAAGGGATTTCCATTCTGTTTATCATATTTTAGTAGTATAATGGCTAAGTAAATGAATTTGAGGGAGGAAAGCATCCAGAAAGTACTCTGGAATGTCATACAAAAACCAGCATAAAAACCTCCTGTAATTTTTCATCTTCATTGCAACACTGTGTTAATGACATGCAGCTGTTACATTTGCCTGGCAAATCCCTGCTGAACCACAGAATTAAAATAGCTTTTCACTTCTGCAAGTATCTGTAGCGATGGATTGTGTACAAAAGAACTTCTCCCTACAGCAATTACTCCCACTGTCATGTGGTTCCTAGTGCCCCTCTACAGATTCCATCATGAGCCTCTTATTTCTGCATTGGTATTTCTAAAACCATACTTGAATAGCAGAACAGGTTAATCACCTTTTGGTGAAAAAGGTCTGTAGTGAAAGAATGGCTGAAGCTACAAAAGGACATCATACTGCAGTGTCAGTATAGCAGAATTATTCACAGTCCCCTCGTGTTTATTTTGCCCCACATGCTCAAACACAAATATTTAAATTTAAAAGTGAAATACAAAAGTCGCTGTCTCTAACCAACCTCTATTTTACATGTATTTTTGCAATACAACAGCATATACGGAGTAATTAAACCCAATGAGTTGCACCAAAATTAAACTCAAGACAGATTGCATTATAATTACATAAAGACTTTATCAATTAAACTCTATTATTAATTTGTTTACAAAACAATGGGTTTCATTATTCACTCAAACATCTGAGCAAATGACTCAACCTTTCATTTTCTTATTCACTTGTGACTAGATAATTACACACAAAGAAGGTGATTTAGCCTCTTAATCGACCTAGCTTTTCAA
The DNA here is from genome assembly GCA_013397795.1 of Orthonyx spaldingii. Lineage (NCBI taxonomy): Eukaryota > Metazoa > Chordata > Aves > Passeriformes > Orthonychidae > Orthonyx > Orthonyx spaldingii. The sequence continues at coordinate 212,063 of VZTJ01005785.1, forward strand.
ATTTTAATTGCTTCTTAATTATAAAAATCATTATGGTCCCTAGTGTCTTCAACTGGATTTCCACAAACTTCAATAACATAAAAATTTCCCTTACCTTATCAAGTTCTGGATCTTGAAAAGGAAATTTGCTTATAACAATTCTGTATTCCTCTTCATTTGCTACAGGGATAGGGCTGTAGTTGTCTGCTTCAAAAATATCCCTGGTGAAGAAGTGAAATGAAAAAAATTTGTACATGTAATTTACAGTATCTTCTGGTGTTAAAATGTTTAAATAAATACAAATTTTACCACTACACTTAGGTGTGCATCTTCAAAAAGTTTCAAGAATTTTACACATCCCAAGTATTTGTAATTACTTTGGACATACCTCATATATGTTAACTCTTTACAGTGTGTCGAATCACAGAGTCAAAAAATATCTGGAAGTATTTTAATACATGCATAATACAGCAAAGGAACCTTAAAGCAGTAATCCACTCCAGAGTAAACCATAATATGCCTATTGATTATGGAAACCTATGCTTTTCCTACACTAGAGCGGATATTCAGAGTGTCTCACTCAGGCACCAGAGCTACATATGGTCAATAGAGATGATTCAGAGAACTTCAAGCAGGATATGGCCAGAGCATGATCTGGGCACCCTCTGCACTTCTCTACTAGTCAAATACCTATATTAGAAGCACAGTGAACTGGAGAACCTCAAGTGGTCAATTTAATATTAAGGTTTTCTGTAACAAAACATTTTATGGCAAACAACTTCTGCACATTGAGAATTCTGCACACCCTATCTGCAAATAGACTTTGGAGTACAGTTCCAGGCTAACATATTCCCAGGTTTAAATGTTATTCAGTCAAATGATCCCAAGGAACTGGTGGAAACCAACCTTCATTAAAAAAACATGAAGATGTCCTGACAATGTGAGCAGTTTGTCAGGCAGATATGCATATCAGCTAACAGTAAACCTTATGACAACCTAAATTAGGAACCTAAAGCCCTATTGTAATAACCCAGAATTATTAGATTCCTAAAGAAGAGAAACAGATGTGTCTTTCCTCCCTGTTTCTCCAATAATGTCCCTTTGGAGACCTTCCTTCTTTCCATTAACTATAAAACCAGAACTTGATGTTCCTTCTTCTAATTAGTAGTTACATGTGATGAATATCTTAGTCCCAACCAACCTGAAATTAATACACAACACTTGAGTTAATAAATGTTTTCAGAATTATATCATAAAAACTTGAACTCAGACAAAAACAATAGATGCAATACAAAAGGCACAACTATTTTGATATACTTACCTAAACAATCCAGACCACTTTTTAAGAAGTGTTTCATTGTATTGGTCTCTTATCTCAAATAAAAGATCAAATAGTCGGTTCACAGGAAAACCATAGCCCTAAGGAAAAAAAATGAAAAGGGGATAGTTCAAGAACTCAATTCCTATCACAACACCTCAAAAGTCTGAGGTGAGACTTATATTCAATCTTGTCATCTTTATAAGACAAATTATAGCAGTTTTAGCACACCACTACAAGTTGATTTATTAAATTTTTACCAATGTATTTATCCTATGCATTCGGAAATTTGCCCCGGTTCTTCCTGTCTGTTAAAAATTGCAAGAATACACTAACGAATACACTAAAAATACATATACAATGATGGTCACTTGGTCTTTCAGCTAAAGAGTTAATGATAACTGGAATGCTATTCTTTTTTAAATGAGAAGTAAAGCATTTTTAAAAGACAAGAGCATACACAAATTACGAAACTAATTTTCCACAGATATGAATAACTGATGCTTGCTGGATAGCCCAGAACACGTATGTTCAGTTCATAATGCTGAAAATGAGGACCTCAGGCAAGAAATAAATTTTTTAAATATTACAGTGTAATTTTGGCTTTGATTGGTATGCATGATTCAGGAAAACACAAACATTGCAGTCACCTAAAGTTAAAAGCTGACTACAAGAATTTCAGTTAATAATAAGTATGTACCTGCAAAGTATCAGCAAATACTACAATAAGATTCTTCAGTTCCAGAACAAGGTCAGGATCACTGCAATACGACTGAAAGTGAGAAATTCTGGTTTTGTTAAAAGGATTTAAATATGGGACATATATTTTCAAAGAATAGTATCACAAGTTAAACTCTCCAGCCTTAGTGAAAAACAACTTAGACTCATCTGTCTTTACTTAGTTCAGCTACATAAAAGTGTTTGTTAAATTTTTATATAAATATAAATGGTGTAAAAGTAAAGAAAAAGTAAACTAAACTAAGAGATTCAATAAATATCAGCATGGTGTACTGAGACTGAAAATCAGCAAATCACATTTATTTTAGTGGAACATAAGCACACTTGCCTAAATCAGTATCAGACAGGACATTCTGTTGACCACCAAGCCTGGGTCTAACTAATGCCGTGACACCTCAGACAGTTTCTTCCAGTTGTATGGGTAAAACTTCATAAAATATTTTCTAAACAAGGTTAAATTTAAATTGGACCATAAAAAGGTCAAGACATTACATTATTTACTAGATGACTGAAATTTGATTTTCAGAGGTGTAGGGTCATACAACTAAGGCTTTCATCTCAGCTTCCCTATTTGCAGTACTAGATAATGTAAAAAATATTTCTATTAAAATAATTTAAAGCCACATGAGAATACAGGATTGGCTGAAGGCCACATACACCTGTTCCACCTTTCTCAAAGTTTTGCTCTTAGCATACTTTATTAAAGTGTCTTGTTTATTTATATAAACATTAGTCTACAGTAGGATGATGTTAGTGAGATTCTGATAGAATTGAGTTTGATGGGAGTTACACATACTGAGAAGAAACAGTGACTAAGTAAACAACAAGATTGAAGCGTTCTTTAGAGATTACATTACTTTCAACCCTTAAATTATCATATTCTTATATAGGTGCATAAATCCACATGGAGAAAATTAACTAGCAAAGTATTTAATTTTAAAAAATGCTGAATGAATATATTTCAATTTATCACAATCCTCTCAAAAGTAAAAAAGCATGAGAACATATCATGTACCACTCAAAATAAAGGTCCCATTATAACTATTGTAGCAATCTCAACTTTTTTCCCTATTTTTCCTCAGCATATATAAAATATAAAATATTCCATGAATTAAAGATCAATTTTAATAAAAATAAAAAATAACATTGCATAAAGGAGATGCAGCTAGCAAACATTAAAAAGGGAAAGATAAAATTCTTCTATTTTTTCCAACAGTAAAAGCTGAAACAATAATAAATTCTGAAGCAACTTATTATCAGTCAGTCTGAGTGAACAATGTGTATTTCATTGGTTTTTCACAGAGCAACAAGAAATAGCAGGCAGCATCACTGCAGCTAAGGTAGGAACATAACCTTAGGAGGCACACTTGAACACACCAAAATACCCAAGTGATACAGAATTTTTCTAATACCTTTGCTTCAACATAAACATAACACTACTACAGCACTGAAGAGAGAGCTCCAAGGGTTTTGCTGGTGGAGTTTATTTTGGAAACATAGCATTTGGAATGATAATTAGGAACTATTTCCTGGTGGTGCTTTCAGTGCTGAACTATTCAATCTGATCTAATGAAGAGGTCAGTTGAGACTAATGAGGAAGGATTGCAATAATAACAGCAGATTAACTCTGCATATTCTAAAGTGCTGGACTAAGAGAAGGTTTGGAAGACCCAGTGAGTTGTAAATCAATGGAGGATTATGCAAATAGCCCATGGCTGCGGATCACACCCTGATACTGTTGGGAAAAACAAAAGCTTGGCAGGCTCCCTCCCAAATCTGAGCAATTCTTAATCACAAGAAAAAGAAAACATGAGAGAGGTGTAATTTTTCACTTTGTTGCTATCCCAGCTTTAAATACACAGAGCTCTGAAGTAAGAGGATTTAAACTGCAATACTGGTAAGACTTCTCACTTACTGAATGTGTTCTAAGAACAGCAATGATCTTGGAAAGAGCCATGTTCCAGAGTTCATCAGTGTATGTTCTAGTTACCAATCCTTGGGTTACATGTAAAATGTGGTCTTCTACTACAAAGAATCTAAAACAAAATAACGCTTACATTATTAACTTGTTTCTAATATTAGAGCAAATACTACCCTTCACATCCAAGTATAGCCAAAACCTTCCCCATTGGAGCAGTGACACTTTGGTAGGTTTGGTGTTCCGCTTCACCCAGAATGAAGTAAAAATGTGAAAAGTTTGTTTCATGCCATCTGGAGCCCAGCCTGCTGGAGGATGCTTGTAGGGCACTGTGCTGGTAGGATCTGGGTGCTCTTTCTTGCTCAGATCCAGCAATAACCACCCCCATGATTTGTGCAGAAACTGGATCTTGCAGAAGGAAGTTTTTGGACAATGGGAGAACACAGGTTGAATTAAGAGTCAACACAGTAAAATTGAAATAAATTTTAATTTAGAAAACTTACCCTACAATTTGACTGAAGTATCTTCTATAGCCTTCTACTGTTTCATGCTTTCAGTGAAAAAGAAAACAAGTTTAGGAACAAAAACATCACTAAGCATTAGCTTCAACTCAAATCAATGCAAAACCAAAAGTGTTGATTACCATGCTTGACTGTGGTTGCAGAACTAATCTTGCTTGTTTCCTCCTTTGTTTTCTGTAGTAATTTTCAAATATTTCTCCATCACCCTAAAAAAAGAAGTAAGTAGTCAAAAAAAGAATATTGTCTCCATATGAAAAAGGCACATCTTAATTTAAGGGTAGAATGCTCTTAAACTAAGCTCATATTTTGCATTTATTCCACATATAAATGTCCAGCTGACACCAGCGAAGTTTTGCATGCATGAAATACACAGAAAATACCTTTTTCTGTAGAGAAGTTTACAGCTTGTACTGTAAATAGAAATTTTGCTCACATGTCTACATTTTATCAAGCAACATCATGCATTTTAAACAGTATGTCCATGTTTAAACTACAACTTTCAGAGTATATTAATATGCATAGACAAGGCATATTGCCTATTACTGTATAATTGAATCTCATTGTCACCTAAAACATTTGTCTAGGTTACTCAAGAAAGTAACTGCATTATTAAGTTGTTACAAAAATGCTTCTGTGAGGATGACACATCTGAACACTGCCTGCAATAACTTTGCCTGAGGAAAGACATACGAGATTTATTGAATATTTGCTTATTCTCTTTGGATTTATAATGGGTGTGGGTTTAGAGTTTTGTCCTATCACGCTCCTCAAAAATACAATACCTCCTGTGCCTAAAGATTATATTATGAGGAATTCAAGTGACATCCTGCTCATCTCATTAAGATAACCATTCAGTAGAAGCCATCTGTCCATCTGAAATCAGTGCTACATTGACTCATCTATCTACTAAACCATATGCAATTTGTATTCAAGCAGAATAAAGCAGCTTAGCATTTTTAAGGGTTGTTTTTACTTTATGAACCTATTATTAGGCCAGTACTATTTAGAATTCCATTACTTAGTCTTCGAAAAAGTCTCCAAACCAAATTATTACAGACATTTTACATTACTAAGCCAGCATTACTTACCTAACTCCTTTATAAGATATAAGTTTAGTTCATAATGAATATTTAGTTCATAATGAATATTAGTCATATTTAGAAATACTGCTAACCTAAGAAAACCTAAAAGTAAAAGAGAGACTTTGTTTAAAAACAAACAAACAAAAAAAATCCACTTGAAACCAAGATGAAAATTTACTAAGTCCATTGCAGCAGAACTTTACACAGTATGCTCCAACTCATACAAGCACATACTGATCAGAAATTCCAACCATTCACCTCCAGCCTAAATATTCAGTGCAGTTTTCAGATGGTTGACTTCTACCTTCAGCATCAAATCCCTAACCAGTCCTAATAAAAGCTTCTCAATTGAAAAAGACTAGCTGTTCTTCTCAAATCCACACCACAAGTGGAAATGTAAAATATCCTATGGTTATTTTTAGACTATGCTATACTATGCAGTCATGATTAACAATTCAGGCATGACAACTGTTTGAACCAGATGTGCTAAATCAATCAGCAGAATACACCAACAACCCTGATGGTTCACTCAATGAATCAGCAAAGCCTAGGCAAGATAAAATATAACAAAGTAATGCATTTGTTTTGCCTAGCTTCCAAAAATACATGAGTTTATATCAACAGAAACAATAAATCAGTTCACGTTTAGTTACACATTTTATGAATACTGATGTTTCATTAAAAGGTAACATTACATGCAAAAGGGGCAGGGGTGTTTTCACCAGAATTTATATATACAAAATCTCACATAATACAGGGGCTAAAAAAAGAACTTCGTGTATATTTCTCTGAAGTTTCTAGTCTAAAGAAAGGTCACTGGTCTATAAATAAAGTCTATGTTTAGTATGTATGTTTGCCATCACTTGTTGGAATCACAAGCTGTGCAATATTCTGAGGTATATAAAAATCGTGCTTTCTTCTTGAATATGAAGAAGCAGAGTAGAAAACTTCTGTCCTGTGTGAAAACAGAGTATTTTCTACAGTTTTGTAGCAAGGACAGAATTCATTAAGAATAAAACATTTGCTGCGAGATCCTTATTATAGAAATGTATCTGGTATCAACTCCCCACCTCTGCCATTATCATTAAGTTCTCAAAACTCAAAAGAGATGGTTTGCAACACAAGGTAAATGAGAAGGACTCCAAAAAGTGGCCAATGCACAACTCTTGATAATGCTATCAGGGCTTATTAATGAGATGATGTTGGCAGGAAATACAGAAGTCTACATCAATAACCCTTTTTGATAGCAGGGAGCACTCCAAGTTGTTTTCTGTCTCCAGTAAATTTGGAATCTGGAAAACTTTCTGTGCAAACCCAAAAAGCATATCCTTGGATCAAGGGTCCAACATCAGGATCCTTGTCAAAGTGCAAAATACAATTACGCATTACTTTAAGTGTCATCTATCAATTTTACTTCCTGTTCCTTTATTATACTAAAGAAAGAATTAGCACATGTTGTCAACTGGTGTGCTTAACTTTAGACATTCTTTTTCATGTGTTATTTCACACTTTGTTCTCTGTTAAAAGAAACAGTCCACTCTTCCAATAGTTCTGGCAGCCTTTCTGTCCCTCCCAAACTTTCCATGAGATGAACAATTAATGATGTTTTTGTTTGAACTTTTTCTTTAAAAAAAGTTACAGTGAAATAACATTTTAAACAGTATTTCAATATGCAAGATTTCATGTAACACAGCTGCAAGAATTTCATAAAAAGAAGATAATCCAGTCTGAATTCTTGAAGTCAGGTCCAGCTGAAACTGCAGGATTAGCAGTACTTACAAGTGCATCATCTCCGTGTCACTGATACTTATATTCTATAAGTAATCTGACTTCAAAGTAACTGGGACATAGGAAAGATCAGAAAACAACAAATAATTTGATACCATATTTCCCAAAAAAAGTTTTCATCCTTGTAAGCTTGTGCACTGGATCTCTTTCACAGAAGCTAAATAGGCTACTGTGTCTCTGCCATTGAATCCAGTGTAATCTGCCTGGGCACATGCTGCCAGAATCTCCAGATTTCACTTCCTATTTTTTGCTACTACTCTGATCTCCACAAGATTCAGACTGAATATTCCTGTTTTGTAACATTCATCCAAATATTTGGGTAACGTGGAACACTTGTGGGAACTGCAAAAGTGTGGATACCACTATTAAGGCAAACATGCATATTTTACATATATACTTAAAACCATCTAGGTAGTTAGTGCCTTGTGGAGTGTCCTTTATTATGCATATAAAAGAACACATGGGCTCATGCCTTGAGTATCCATACTCTATGCATCTCAGCTGGTTCATCCAGAACTACAAACACTAGAAGTAATACACTTGCCTGTTTGGGAACTATTAAGAGTATGAACAATGCGAAAATTAATATGTAACTTCAAAAATCTAAATCTCTTTTTGAGGTCACTTTAATACATACCAAAACTGAGTAGATGTGCAAACACCTATAGACTGGAGAAAAGTCTACAAGATCTTGGGCAGTTAAAACCTGAGAAAGGGAAGGAAAAAGATGAGTATATAAAATAAGCATATAATCTGCAAAATATGATATATTACCAACAGAACTTGTCTACATAATAAGGACTCAAAAATCGATGGTTTCTACCAGAAAATAATAGAACAATTGCTCCAATCTCTCCTCCCTTTGTATTACAGTAATATTTTAGTTGTGTTACAATACCACACCCCTTTCTCTGTGTTTCCAGAGCACCAGATTTAAAGGTCTAAATAATCACTGTTTTATTCAATTTAGGAATACTGAGTATTTGACAGATGAAAGAGTTCTAACCCAAGTGGAGGTCCTTAATACCAAAATGATGGATTTAGCAACACCAGAACATTCCAGTGGGCAGGTGTATGACATAAATTGCAACTGAATTCCCGAATAACTGCAATTCCTGTCCAACTGAATGTCCTCAAACATAATGCTAAAGCTAGCATTAATACAACTAATATTTTAGCACTAACTTTTCATCCTAAAATGCTGATCTGGACTGGTGCCCCTTGAATGTGCTCTGTTTTTCCAACTAATGTTAACCATCTAAAGAGAGTGTTCTGTGAGCGTTGTTCAATAAACCTACAAAACTCACTTGAAATAAGATGAACTAATCTAGTACAAAGTTACCTCTTCTTCATGTTCATCCTCATCTTCAAATGTTCGCTTCAATGTGATTTCATTCTTGGATTCCAAAATTCTGTTTCTGCCTAAATGCATATTCCGACCATAGTTTACATTATTCTGCTTCTGAAGAGCAGTACTAAAGGTTTTCTGCTGCTGTGCCTGTTTAAGAGTAGAATCAATTAAGAGGCATGCAATGCAAATTTTATCACTGATGAGTATATGCTATGACATGAAAAACAGATGGTGTAATTGAAAACACACCAGTATGACTGAGAGATGCAAACACGCCCTCAGCCTACACCGGTGATTTTGCCTTTCATCAGTTTGGAATGATAGATTAATTCAATAGTGAATCCTGCATAATTTTCCCCTACTTCCCAGAACACAATGTTAAAGGCAGAAAAAAAAAATCTATCTGTAATTTTCCAGATCATAAATTGCAAACAGAGGATCAACATTTAAGAGAAGTACAGATATCTGAATTCCCAGCTACTTTTTTGCTGTGTTCAGTTAAATCTAAGTAAGCAGTCAGCTGCAGAAGTCAAAGGCACTATATTGTACTATTAAAGGTAGCACAGCACAATCTTGCAATTAAGTTTCATTTATAATAATCAATGCTGCATTTTACAAGAACCTTATATGACAAAATGGCAACCCAATCTGAATTCTGTCAATGAGAAGTCAAATGAAAACTTTATTTGCTCTCTGAATAAATTTTAAAAGCATTAACTGCTTTAAATCTTGCCCAGTAACAGTGCTCTGAAGCGGCAGATTATTTTGTGATGCAGCAGGCAACGCCTCCAGCTGTTTCAGTCTCCTCCTGGCTCTTACCTCAGTCTTCTGTATGAGTAGCACTTTAGAGAGAACTAGGCAGTTATCTCAACACTTCTTTTGTCTAATTCACCCTGGCCAGCTGGCAGGATAGGCTGCTCTTTGTTTTGGTGCAGTAGCTGCTGAGATACAGACTGTCCAGGAGTTGACTACTCAAAGTATTTAATAATTTCTTCAAACCTGAGATATCTTCAAATCTCTCCTTCCTTTCTCAGGGAGGAAACTACTTCTTGTCTAGGACACTGATAAAAACTACACGTTAGCATTTCACAGCTCTCCATCTTTACTCAGAGGTCTATGGGATGACTGTAATCCTTGAACAAATCTTCTGGGATAATTTGAGACTAACAAAACTGAAATTTTCTGTAAACAACAGGACTGAAGTCATCCTGTTAGGCTGGCTTACCTGCTTCATGGCAGTTTCCCCAATTCGGTCAGAATGCTTTCGAATACTCTCTAAGAAATCCTTCAGATCTGACATGGATATTTCTTTTATTTCCTCACGCAATTTTGGAAGATTTTCCATCATTATCTGGCAAAAGCGGTATTGGCTAACTCTAGGAAGATACAGATTTTCTAGCTGCTCCATTGTTTTCAAAGCAGAATAGTATCTACAAAGAGATTAAAATAAAATTATGTAGTTTACTATTAAAAGTTGACAAAAAAAATTATCAAATACAGATATCAATATCACATATGCAATCATAAACGCATCTTATGAAATTACTCTGTTCATAGAAAAATTAACAATCAAAGGGTCATCCATACAACGCTTTAGTTTGAAAAAAACCCAGTGAAGTGCTGGAGTGACTCAGCCAAGTGAAAATTTTAAGTAGGTTCCTATAGTATTAACTGTTCTGATCCATAGTCCCAGTACCACACGGAACATCCTGCAGAACAGAGACACCAAAGTTGTAACCATTAGCTTCCCTTCTAGATTGAACTGACTGAGGTTTTTTATGAGTTAGGTGTTTTTTCTGAAACACAAATTGCCAATCACACAACGAAAAAGCTTTCAAAAAGCATGCCTGCAGGTATCTGCCTTCTTCAGGTATATGCAAACACATACACACATCTATGTTCACCCTCTTTCCATCATCCCCATCCTCTTTCCAACATCCTTAGTCACAAAAGGCACATATACACCTATCCTGACCAATACTTTTTTCCAGCAGTGGATCATATTTATCTGTAAACCACAAACCTATTACCTCTTTCGACAAAATACCCTTTATCCCACCCAGAAAACAACTATATTGAGCCAACAAAGTGCCATAATCAACAAACCTGTGATCTCAACCACATTTTAAAGAGAGATACAGGAACCAGATTAAAAATGAGATGGACAGCAATCAATTGTAGATGTGACACTAATTTCCCTTTATGTAGTATTCTTACCAGCTATTTAGTCTTGGAGGCATTTAGGAAAATTAATTTAGTTTGTCCAATTAGAACAGAATAAGGTAAACCAATGCCTTTCCCAATCAAATGGGAAAAGCAGAAACACTCAGATCAGACAGAGGTAACTTGCTGCTAGCTCCAATCCCTTCTTTCCACAAATACAGAGTAATATCCTTAATACATTTTCAGCTTTTCTTTCATAATCTTAATTCTTTTCCTTCCTCAAAGTCCCATATAGTCTGTTGTGAAAAATTACCAAATTATTTTGAAGGAAAAAGCTGAATACGAGGAAAATCCCTTCAAATGAGAAAACCTGGAAAAGTATCCTTTACGATTCTCTAGCTTCTGGACATTGCTTTGTAAATACAGTGAGCAAAAACTTTCAAAAAATACAATTCAAGTTTCTGGCTTCCATCAATGGACAAGCAATAACAAATTACTAACACTACAGTCATGACTTCTTATTCAATTCTGAAATTGAGACAGTGTTTTCAATCTTCTTAATCAAGACATTTCTAAGTTAACAACTCAGCATAGCTGGAGGATGGGAAAAATCTTCTCTTTTATTCCAAAACAGAGCTGCTTTCAGAAGACTGCAAATAAAGAGGTTTCAAGTGTAAATTAGGAGCTTTTGTTTATTATAAACTTGGTTTATATAAAATATACATAAGGAGAAGGGAATGTTGCACATAAGAAAAGGTCTGGGGGGTTTATGCATGTGAGTTTTGTTTTTTTAAATAGAAAATGGCCAAGAGTGCCACATGGTGAGACTTCTGGGGCATAAAACCATAATAGCATCAAAATCATATAAAAGGTTTTTATTTAAATTATACAGATCAGCTTATCAGAACACTGTTAGTTCATCTGGAAGGTTTTTGACTGCTGGCTCTAAGATCAGAATTAACATAATCCATTTTAAATCCATTCTAGAGTCCCTTACTAATTATACATATATGGAGCTCAGGACCTTGCCCTCTTAACATCTGTTCTGATAAAGCACTGAAGTCTTATTAATTTGAAGGTCATCTGCAGGTCAGGATTTAAACTAAAAAGTTTTGCATATCATTTCGCAGAATGATGTATTTACGTATTTAGATTTTAAAACTTTCCATAGATTTAGATCAATGCTGAAAATTTTGACAATATTATTAGTTCCCATCATATATTACCATTCACAAATGGTGAAGATTGCCCGTTTGACGACAAATGAGTTAAATAAGTATCTTCAAAGTTATTTTTTCATATAAATACAGCATTCTTCTGTCTATTCTTCTGAGCTAATCTTGTGAGAATATGCTCCTCAATGCAAAATTTGTAATTTTTTGAAACTGAAGACACAAGTTTGAAACACCAATAGGATCATATGATAAGACTGTGCAGACCTGATCCATTTCAACACCAGAACAAGAAAACTGCATGATGGACTTTACTAACATCTCCAAACTATAACAATGGAACCTTTTAATACTAGGACAGAAAAAACACAACATAAAAGTAAACCAAAGAACAACCTCACAACAAACAAACAGCCACCCCCCACAAAGATTAATATTAGTGTTTTGCCTCATCTTATTGTTTGCAAAATACCCCAGACACAGAACAGTCAGGTCTGTATAGAATTTGAAACATCAATGCAGAAAAAAAACAAAAGTAAAAGAAAATGACCATGACTTAAGTGTACATGAAGCATTCATTCATGCCTTAAATGACAAAGAAAACTTTTTAAGATTTTTATCAGTGGAGTGTTGTTTGGAGGCAGTAAAGAGAAATACCTTAACTTACTAAAAAAACCCTATCAAGTTAAACTACAGCAGTAAAGAAATTACACAGATCAGGAGCAAGATGAGCTCAAAGACTGAATTTTATTCAGGCAAATTTATTTGCACACAAGCTTACTAGGTAAAAAAACATGTAGCTATATCCCAAAATTTCCTGATGAAAAAAACAAGAGACAAAATCCTCATTTTATTTTAATTAAGGAAACAAACCTAGTTTATAAAGAAAAAAATAGTACTATTCTCCAACTTCAGTGCTTCCCTTAGAGGAAATACTGTATATTCTTGCCTATTACATTTCCATTGAGCAAGTACATAAAACTTTGTTACCAAATGCATTAAAGGGAGTTCCTTGGAATTTTTTGATAATGCTACAGAAAAGTCATATTCAGAGAGATCCTGAAGATGACATGTTGAAACGGCAACTGAAATCCTTTTACCACAAGTATTTATTTTGTTTTTAAATCTAGTTGCCTTACCAACTCGAAACCTAATTTTTAAACTTCCGCAGCATACCAACTCTGTCAGTTGTCCAAAGGACCATGAACTGAGATAGAGGCAATACTAACTCTGAAACTTCTATAAAGTGAATCAAAAGCTCAGTATTTCTGAAAATCAGATTAAAGAGTTTGCTGTGTGGAAAAAAATAAGATCTGTGGAATACCTTTTTTGTCAATAATGATGTGATAGAAACTTTTTTTTTAAGTGAAATTATCGAACTAATAAGGCTTGAGAAGTGTGATAAAGAAAGTAGCTGACAGTTCAGTATCAAATATAAATTTTGATGGGTTTTTTTGCCAGATCCATGGTACCTCTGGGAAGTATTGATTTGCAGCTGGTAAAATCCACTGCTTCATTCTGACACGGTTCCAAAACAATGCAGAAAAACAAAATCAAATTACCATGGTTTTATCTGTTCTGATATCTTTCCATACAGATATGGGTAGAACAAAATTATCCAAATTATGAACTTTTCCTATTTGCATCCTTTAAGTCTTAGGGTTTATTTGGATGTTTGGAAGGTTTATGCAGAGAAAGGGTACATGACTGTCTCTGTGAGATATAGAAACCTAAATAACTAATCAACTCTGTCTTTCCCACAGTTTGGAAAAAAGCTTATAGCAAGGTCAAAAAACAAATCCAAGTCTTTCAGGTCAAAAAGCTCACTCTGAAACACTATACTCATTCTTTAGTCCACCTCACAATGGGTTTGAGAAGATTCAGAAACAACCATAGCAGACTGACTTACTCAATTATTTTCATTGTATGATGGGTTTAGGTTTTTTGTAATATTTACTATGGAAAAAGACTTGCAAAAACAGTTCTAACTATTCCGAGTTAGACCACAATCACTTGCAGCAGCTGAGACCTTTCTCCCAAGACACATATCAAAATCCAAACACTAAGGTCACGGTAACAGAGCTGTATGAAATACGTGATGACCTTATCTCTGACTTAAAATTCAAGCTCGAATTGTGTAAGTGCATAGCCCCCACTACGCAGCTGGGAGAGCAGCAAAGAAACCACACTTCTCCTTTGTGCTTCCTCAGTTAAGACTTTAAACCCTCCATAACTCTTTCCAGCCAACTGTGTCGGTTTAGAGCAGATTCTGCAGTTACTTCCTCTCACTACTACAGTTCTTGTCAACTTGTGTTATCCATGGCTCAGGAGACATATAAATGGGATACAGAGCCTTTCACCTCTAGGCCATCAGTTCAAATGTCACCCATGTTGGTAATGTTGCTATCAACAGATCTCTTTTTGGACTTCTCTGTCCATTCACCTGCACAAACCAGTGTGTATTTCAGATCCAAAATCCTGCACTATCTTAAAAAAGCTCTGCCATGGAAAAAAGGAAATGAAATTCCAATCTTTTTCCTGTAACAACTAGCCCCCAAACTTATATGGCATCCACACTTTTGTTTTCCCTTCCTTTAAACATTAGAATTGAGAGTTTTATTCATGGTGAAAGGCTGTAAGACAATGGAAGAACGAAAATGTGTTCTGAAGGGCCACAGGCAGAGAAAGATGTCTTTTTATTAAAAAAGAGCAATGAAAGCTTTGCTGCATTAACAAATCTCAATGATGGTTTATGAGAAATTATCTTTGCCTAAAATAAACATTCCTCATTGTCTTGTTATGACCGGAATTGTGACTGCTCTCTCTTTGACTCTTCCAGGAAAACTTCACAGGAAAACTTCACAGCAAAACTTAGGAAGATAAATTTTGAAATCCCTTGTATGGGCACACATCAGCTGTCAGGCTTTGCACTGACACTACGGATGTCCTTGCTGTTGGTCAATCTTTTAGTAGTGATAAAGGCCAGAATAATGCACTCTGCTGAACCACAAGGAAATTACCACTTGAATTACCTGCAAGTTCCATGGGATACCCACCTGTAGGCTGTATTATAGGGAATTGTAAGTCACAGGCAAAATAGTAACTGTAGGGTAGCTAATGAAAGAGTTATCTGAGCTGGAGCAGTAGCCTGCAGCAGAGTTGAAGCCTTCTGCACTCCATGTGATTTCAAGGTATGGTACATCAAAGCTATGGCATCTCCCCTCTCCTTTACATCTCTTCATGGTATGACAATAACATGTCCAAACCCCTCAATTCAGGAGTCCTTTGACTTTTAAGACTTCCTGTCTTAAACTTCCATGGGAAAATCATCAGATATGAGTCCCTAAGATTCAAAGAGTACTGACGGTTTCTCAGAAAGAACATCAACCATCAGTGAACTCTACAAAACCACTAGCAAATATGGAGTCAAAATGCTGAAAACCATTGGCAATTTTATCTCAGCTGAATGATCTCTACATGGTAACATTAGGAACTACAACTTCCCCTGCAATTCTAAATCCAGGATGCCACTTGCCTTGCCTGACAGAGCAAGGATAGGGCAGAATGCAGGCCCTGAACTCAATGTTTCCAATATTTCCAGCACACTAAACGTAGCATAGTCCACAGAAGACCTTGCAGAGGGAAGTGGTGTGATTCAGACAGCACACTCTTCAGACTGATCTCTGACTGGAGTAGCAAGGGGACTGCTTACATCTTTCTGCAGAGATGCTTCAAGAACACTGCAATAACATGCTACTACTACAGGCCAACCACTCTAAGCAGATGCCAAACCGGTGTCCTGTTCAGAGGTAATATTGTGTAGTAGTCAAGCTGATGAGATCTACCACACTGTTTCACATCCAGCAAGTTTTAATTGTAGTAAGAGACACCACAGTGCCATAGCTGTAAGGTCATCCTTAAAAGTTTTGTATTTCTGCAGAAGACCTCCCAGAGAGCAAACATGCATAGGTATGCTGTAGCACATATATCACTGTCAAAGATGCATCAGATTTGCTGTAATGTTCATATATCTGATGTGTACAGTTAATCTGAAGCATTTTGGACATGTCTGCACACAGGCTTTAGAGCTGATTGCTCATACACAGTGGCTGCTGTTGAGGGTTTTCACTTGTCCAACAGTATGGCAAGAGGTGTTGGCTACTCAGAAACTGAAATCAGACAAACAGTCCAAAAGTAAATCTGGATTACACAGCAGCCCTGCAGACAACTGATTGTGTACAGCTAGTTCCAAATGGAAACAGTCCTGTCCAGACAGACTTGTCAGCAGGAGGTCCCTGAGGTGGTGCCAAGTGCACAAAGAGGCACTGCCAGCAACCAGGGATCCAGAAAGGGCAGGCACAGAGCATTGGTCTGACTGAGGCGCTGGGAAAACCAGGCAGGGGTCATGGTGGCAGGGATGATAGGGAAATCATGAAGAAGAAAACAGCAGCAGCGGTATTGCTGGGATGGGCATGTGAGGTGCAGGCAGCAGCAGCAGTGGGACGGGAGGCAGCTAAAGTGGGGGGCACGGGCAGCCAAGCTGCCATGGAGAGAGGGAGAACTGGGGATACTGGGACTACAGCAGCAGTGAGTGACTCCCTGAGAAGACGAAAAGTGGAATAGGAAGGAGCAGCTGGTCATGTACCAGTTCTAAACTATTATTCTAGAAATTGATTTTTAATTATAGTTTTCTTTTTAATAAGTCAACTTGTCACAGAGGGAAAAACAGCAAACCACAACACATTATCTGCACTTCATTCTCATAGTTCCATTTACACAAAAGTATAGAGAAACCAGATAGGTCTAAAGAATAGTACAAGGAGTAAAATGTCCTTTCTTCTTGTATTATGAGTTTAATTTAAATATATCATGATCTATTAACCAGATATTAATGTACTCTTAAAGATCTTTAGTCCCTAAGGATCTTATTTTTCTTGCTTCTTAAACTGTTTTAAGTATTAAAAAGCAGTAAACTTTATTTCATATTTTATAATCATAATTCCACTACGTCATACCCATTTAAGTAAGCTTTATTTTTCATAGCAATCACTAAGCTCCTAGAAGTTCTTTAATATAACATTTTCAAATATTCTTGAAATACAGACCAGTATTAGGAAACAAAGGCTACACATATACCAAGCTACAGGACTTAGAACACTTACGAGTCTACATAAGTGTTTGCTATTCTGTCAACATACTTACAAATGTTACATTTTTCTCATAGAAATAAGTTTACTCACCTTTTCACACTCATCTGTTCTTTTAATTTGCTGTACATTTCCAGCACTGCATAAAAACAAGCAGATTAATTCATGAGTCTTATTGTGGCTTTAGTTAATAAAAGAGGAAAACATGTACTGTAAAGGACAAAATTAGAAATAGAAAAGGATGTGTTATATTTACCTTATTTAATTCCTACTGTAGCATAAATGTGATAAACCTAGCAAAAAATATTCTAGAATGCAGCTAAAAAAGCAAAAAATAATTGAACTCTTAACACCTTTTAAATTAAAAAGAATTAAGATTAACAAAACAGTTAACACTATACATATCAGGCATATTCATTCACTTACTACATGCCACTACTTTATCTGCATTACCAGTCCATGGCCTGTCTCCATAAAAAGGCAACAGTACCACCTACTGTACTCAGACCACGTCAACAAGGAGACTTCACAAAGAAAAATTCTCAAATCTATTTTACACCAATATGACAAACAGGATAAAACCCTTATGCTGTGTGCAATCCTACAATATTACCTTCCTGAAACAACATTTAGAGCCCTTATGTTTTATTTCTAAACACCTGTAGTGACATAGAGCTAGAAGTACAATGTTGAAAGAGCATCATTAGTATTTTGCCCAGTATCCAAACACTAAAACCCACCCTCTCATGCAACAAATTAATTGTTCACCATATTAAAAATATTAGTTCCTTCAGAGCTGTATGTGGCTACAATGTATGCGTCACTTAAATGTCTCACTGTCTTCTGACAGTGTCACAATTGCTCTGTCAAATTTTACAAAAGACATGGAACTTACATGTTAACATCTTTTAAAAACCTATTAATTTTTTCGTTAAACTGGATATTACAGGACCACAACTTAAAAAAAATAAAAGTCTTTTCCTTTTTACTATTGTGACTTACTTTCTTTAATTTGCCATCACATTTAGCTATAGGTCACTCACCTGGAAGACACAACTGTAGTTTTTCCACAACGGTTGTAATATTCCGCTGTTGAACTCTACATCGGATGATTTCCTCTGTTTGGGCTATCACCTTAAAGGGTTTTTTTTTTTGAAAAAGAAAGGCAATCACACTTAAATTATGCAAATAAATTTATTTTGCTACAAATATTCATAATGCCCATATAGGAAGCACCATTTTCTCACCTCTTTCCCAGCATCCTGAAGCCTTCGGTTGGTATCAGTAACTTGGACCTTAAAAATAATTTCACCTTTGTTAGACAAATATGCATATATTGCCCTGATGTGACTGCTCACCCTTGTAATCAGATCATGCTTCCTGAGAAACTTAGAACAAAGAAATGCAAATTCAAATTAACTCTACAGCTTGAACTTGAACTTTTGATCGCAAAGGGCTTTTGTTAACTTCAATTACTTATGACAGTTCTTTCTAACAGATTCTGTGGCAAACTTCTCAAATTTACTTGGGATTTTTGAACTTTCCTTGTTTCTGTAGGTCTGTCAAACAATTCAAATCATTGACCCAATTGACCACTGGTCCCTTTTTGATAACCTCAATGAGCTCTATGGGCCATTCATTGTCTGTAAGAAATGGTGATTGCATTTTATGGTAATTAAACATTCATACTTTGCTGAATGCAAACACTGGGTGGTTGATTAACATCAAACGTGGAAATCTCCAAACCACAGCAACATTTTAATGCTGCAGGTGCAGGCAAAGCTCAACCTCAGATTTTCCCACATAGTAAGTGACTCATTAGGTCATCATAATAAGGAAGCACATTCTAGTTTATTAAAAATCTCATTAATTTCTGAACAAAGATGTTCAATGACCTCATTGATGCTGTATTTGGTCTCTTGTTATCTGAATATCCTTTATATAATGCTCTTCTAATCATAACCTCTGATGAACTATGCTCATTCTGTCTGGTGTGCATATTTTGCTCTCAAAAGTGTAAGGAGAGCTAAAAGGGACGGATCTCATAATTCACTATGCTGCATTCTGATCTGTGAGTAAATCTTGGTTCTCGTATCTCATGAAAACTACTAACATCACCTACTCTTCTGCTCATTACAAAGTAAAGAACAATTTTTTTTCATGCATAATTATAGTATTTCTAGTTTTCCAATAAGGACTTTAAATTCTTCTGAGGTCTGACATATAAACACATTATTAGGAAAAACTCTGTTTAAGAAATACTGTGTTTATCATTTGTTGTCCTTTACCTTCTGAGAAAGCCTTTAAAAAGGACAAAATAATTTGGCAGTATTTTCTGAAGGCATCCACTAAAAAAATCAGAATGCGATCTAATAAAATATTCAGCTTTGTAAATGTAAATTACTGTATCAGGCAACATGGCTCTAATCACAAATCTTATTCAATTCACTGCTAAAACATTGCTGCATGCGATAAACACTAAATTAATCTTCAGTAGAAGAGCCCAGTTCCTTCTTTTAGATTCAAAGATAATTATATATGAAACTCTGAAACACTTGTTCCTTACCTTGAGTTTTTCTGCATCAGCCCTAACTTTAAGAAGTTCTGTAATAGCATCCACAAAGCCCTGATGGTGAAAATTGCACATCTTTTCTATCTCCCTGTCATGGTTACGTATGCAGGCATCAAGTTTTTCCATAAACTTCTGATGTGCATTTGGTTGGTCATCATATACAGACCTATTAAATACAAATAAGAAAATCAAAGTTTACTTTTTTCCCCCAGTTGAAAATAGTATGTATGCAACAGTCGTTATTGAAACCTATCTCTCTTAAAAAGAAAGTAAAAGCGAGCAGACTTGATGTTAGTGGTATCCTTTGGTGGATCTACTCCACCAAAATGTGCGTTAAAAAAAAGATGGCACAAAACTGAGAACTGATGGCACAAAACCCAGCCCTTATGGCATTAATCCAGGTGCTTAACCAGTTACATCATGGTTGACCTGAGCCTCACTGGTCTGTTATTTCTGCCCTAATGCTCAAATATGGGTACAAAAGAATCAGTTTCTCCAACCACCTCAAATAGCATGGATCGCTTTTCCATCAAATTCCACTCTTTGCTAAATATAAAGAAGTGCAAACATACAAATTTGCTTTCCTGGTATTCCTAACAGCAGAGTTATCCAACTAAATCAGGGTCGGATGACTCCAGCCGGAGTGACCGGAGCATTGTGCAGCAGCAGCCGGACCCCTGGCAAAGGCAATCCCCAAGGCTCCGTCCCTGCCTGCCCACGCCCAACAGCTCCCAGGGCAAACCCGTGACATGCACACGCCTATGGCTGCTTCCTCCACGGTAACTAACTGTCTGGAAGGGTTAGAATCAGGTCTTCTGGCTTATTTTACTAATTCTTGAACAGCTCGCTTAGAAACCTCCAGCAGGAAACACGACTTGGGAGAAATTACTGGTGTAGTTTGTTAAGCAGCATCAGAAACAGAAATCTGCGTGGAAAAACGCTCAAGCATGAGAATGGGCAAAGGAGGCACAGGGCAATTTAAAGCTTTAGATTTTGGCACAGGAAGCAAGAGAAGAGGTTTTACATAGAACTGCACTAAAACCAAAGATATGGAGTCTCCCAACAATGGCAAGGCACAGACAGTTCCAAAAATTGATTAATAATTTGTTACAGCAACAACAGCAAAGACAGGTAGTTTTGAAGCAGCTTTTCACATAGAATGAGAGCAGCAATACGAGGATGATTTAGTCATACATATGCAAACATGTTTGTACTGCAAACTGTGAGTGTTAAAAAATAAAAGTGATCAAAAATCTTTAAATTGTTTATTTTACCCTCCAATTTCCTTTCATAATTACAAGGTTTTCTCAGATATTTATAAGGAGAAGCTGGTTTAAAAAAAAAAAAAAATTTAAAAAATTTTAAGTTGAGGAAAATAAAAGGCTGAATTTCCAAGGGTTTCAGCATTGTTTGCAGAAGTACAGTCTTAAGTTCAAGACCCAGGCGACCATGAGCCAAAGCCTCTAAAACTCTTGAGTAGCCAGAAAGTACTTCCCTCCCAGTCTTCTTGGAGAAGTGTGATTTCCCATATTCTTCAAGATTCTCTTTTCTAACCAGACATCTGGGCTTTGTTGAGATCTGGGCTCATCATCTGCGCAACAAACCTACAGCTGAGTGTCTGACAGGTACGTGTCTTTTCAATGAAGATAAGGATGTAGAAGAGATTGAAAAGATTCTTGCAGTAAGATTCTTTATACTTTTTGAGTTTCTTTTGATCTCATATAATATATTCAGAGAAGCAACTGAACTTAAGAGACAGAAGAAAGGCAATATGCTGTCCTACATGTTAAAGGAAGAAAGCCAATTCCTTATGTTCTGCTCGTTATAGATATTTTCTCAGGGGAAAAATCTATTGAATAAAATATTCCAAGAATACCCCCTTTTGCTTATGATAGCAAAATAAGGCTATGACATTGAAAGCAAGTTCTTTCCTCCAAAGTGCACCAGGGGAAAAATACAACTGTTGACCCATAAAGTGGTTCACCCCTCACCATTTCCACCACCACAGTTTGAAATGACAGCTCGAAGGAGCAAATGTGTGCCCATAATTCTCTCCTGCTGAGGTTCCTGTCAGACTGCCTGAAAGGGCTCCCTCAAGGCAGCCCAGAATGACTGAGTTTTAAAGGGTTGTGGTGGATGGTCACAAGTGACCTGCTCTGACAGGGGGTAACACCCACACCCAGAACCCTCTGCTGGCTGGAGGGAGAAGCAGCATCCTGGCCTGGGAGTAAAGAAGGGTGCAAGACACAGTCGGCATTAAGTGAGGCCTCATTAGGTAACCTAATGTTCTGCATGAAAAGACACAGGGGCAAGCATGTGAACCATAGCATCGTCACCTGTAAAGAAATGGGAAAGGCATGAGAAGAAGGTTCAACAACTGATGTTGCAGCACTCCAAAATACATGGTACAAGCTTGTTACATGAGTGCTGCTCCGTTAAGAAAAGTGTCAGAGAGGCTGGAAGCTACAGGGTGGACACAGAGGGATATCCAACTGTCTTCAAAGTTCTTGGAGAAGAAAGAAAAGATTAGGAGGACCAGATGCATCAAAGTGTCTTCACAGACATCTGGCAAGCATGAGCCTCCTCTATATGGGCCGGACTCACCACCTATTTTGCACTGCATGCTAAAGCAAAACAAAAAAGCAAAAACAAACAAAAAAATCAAACAAAACAAAAAACCCCAAATAAACAAAAAGCCAACAAAACAAAACCCCAAACAAAACAAATTTAAAAAAAAAAAAATACACAGGAAAAAAAGTTCAATTTATTACTGCTTTCTTCAGCCTTTTTGTTTAAGGGTGGAAGAAGTCTCCAAGTTTAGGTCTCCTTCCAGTGTTCTCAAAAAGAAGTGAGAAAGCAGCATCATTATCACAAAGATAAGAGACTTCTATCTATCACCATGTGCCCAAACTGTGAATTGCGTAATGCAAGCATAAATGAAAACAGCAGTAAAATGCAGTACAGAAAATATATCTAAAATGAGAATGAGTCTGCAAAAAGATGGTGCAAGGGGAATTCCATACTTGAGTTTGTACCACCAAACTTTCTTTGATGGTAGCATTGCACAGTCTTTTTGGACTTAGCTATTGCCTGATGATTTGAGGGTATCCAATAGCTGTCTTGATAACTTTTTATCAATTTCACATCAGTGCCAACACATTCAGACATGCTGTTAAAATACTGACAAAAGGGAATCCTTTGCCACCAGAAGATCTCTCTTTAAAATTTATCAAAAAATTCCAGAAAATACAGCCAGAAGTTCTGGAAGTACAATGTAGCATAGGTAATACAGTTTTCACTGTTATAAAAACCAGTATTGATTATGTTTTCCTCAATATTAAGGCCACTTATGCTTAAATTTATTGATAATAAAGTACTGGTTTTTAATCTCAGGGGTAATATCACAATATTTAATTGAAAATAATACAGGGAATAAATGTTCAAAATAGGGGGGAAGATAGAAATACTGTGTTCCTCACAATGCCTTAATCACACGATTACCCTACCTTCTTAAAATAATGGTTACTATTTTGTGTCATACACGGTACCCTTTTCTGCAAGGATACTAATAAATCTCTGACCTGTGATTTAAACTAGTATTTAGACAGAGCTCCTTCTCAAGATGCACCAGTAGTATAAATTCCATGTTAATTATACATGAAGACAGCTCCATCTTGTGGGAACAACAAATCAACGCTTGTCAGCACATGAGTGAAAAAGACCCTGAGACAGAACTGCTTGCCTTTACAGAAATAAATCATCAGAGTATTTAAAAGAAATTCACACTTTGTATCTCAACTTGCTCATCTAGGTGAGAAGATGAATTAAACAGGTTTACTGCCTCCTGTAGGACACTGTCCTCCGAGGACACTTTACACAGGCTGTTTCAGGGGCTTCAGAACAGAGTCTGGCCTGAGGCACCAGCCTTTGTGAAAATGTAAATGTACACTGGAGAGACAGGCCATCTCTGACCTTGGATAGAAAATAGGCTTTTTCTCAAATCTGCAAACACAACTGAAACAATACACACCTGATTTATCCGTTAGGGAACATCACACATCATAGTTTATTTCTGATACTGAAGCTTGTCTTCCATACATATATTTATTTCGAAGATTACCTACACCTATCTAAACAAAGTAATTGCTACCTCTGAATAATTATCTGAATGTGTACTTTTCAAAAGATAATGACACTGTAAGAGATGCTGATAACAATTCTCCACTTTTGAGAGCTAAATTATCAGGTAAACAAATCACCAATAATCCAGTATCTTGGAGAGACATGGAATCCTAAAAGCATCCTAGACATACTTCTTTTAAATTAAAAAACAAAACTAACTGAATTTACAACACATACACAGAGTTATGTTGGAAAGCAAGTGAGGAAGTATTAATCCTTCTAGCTCCATTTCTTCGAGAGATGACAATTACATGCAATTATGCCTACTCTAAAAATCTCTCTGTCATTGTAGATTGCTTCACATCCAGCAGCAGGAAGTGTCATAGAAAGGGGTAAATGTGTCTAGGATACCAAAAAAATTTTTACATGTGTAATATACGGTTCTTTCAGTATTTGTTGATATTTATACACTTCTGACTGAAGAGCTCCAAGGGTATTCTTCAGCTTTACGGGCCCCTAGAGTGGATGCTGGTGGTCTGAAATATAGCACAAATTTGAACTGTGTCAAACCGAAAGACATGATCAGTTTTTATTACAACTGCTTTTAACCTCTAATCTGCACAGTTATAGAAACCTATAGACTGCTAGTGGTTGATCCATATCATGAAACTTTGACAAGCAAGTTTTTTTTCTTGGTATGAGTCTTCAAACTGGATAAAAAAACGAGAAAAACACTAATGTGGGAGATAGAAGTTTATATTTGATTTTGGCACCCAAAAACCCAAACCAACGCAATATTATCATCTTAATTTTCAATCTGAAATGAGAGAACATGAACTTGAGTGACTGCTTAGACATCAATACTGCAAATCAGTGATAGGACAGATACTGATTTCTTTCCTGATCAACAGGGCAAGCAGGGAACCCATGAAAAGCATAAGCAGAGCTGAATAACACTCCTGGTAATGTGTAGCAGGTTATTTATCTATATTCTCAGAAGTCTGTATATAAACTGAGACACCTTTTTTTTTTGACTCATTCCAACAATTGGACAAGTCATATTAATGCCAGTCTAGATAAAAAGAAGATAGTGTAGCAGTCAGAGACTAACCTAAAGGAGAAAGATGTCTCAGTTCACTGGATACATTTTATTGCAATAGGGCTATTTCACCTTGATTTTTTTTACCAGGCAGGCTGAACAGATACACAAGCATAAACGGATTTGAATTCAGGTCTCAAGAAAAAATGAAGGAGAATTTTCAGATATGCAACTATTTTCCAATTGAAAGCAACAAAATAAGTTTACTTTATACTGCAAAAAACTTCCCTAAAACTTTTACTTTCAAAACAGAAACACAATATGAAAAATGTGTATTTATTAGGTCTTATTGATGATTCTTTGTGTTTACATGCAAAAATATATTGAAGCACCAGAGGGCACCATCCTATGCACAAAAATACCAACTGTTAAGTAAGCAAAAAGGCCCATCTTCAGAGAACTAAAATTCAGCCAAAAATCGTAAAACTTAACATGCCAAGTATTCCACACAACCCTTCAAAAATAATATTAATATTAAAAATCAATTATCCTGAAATCATCTGATCTATTCCATAATGACAACTCTATACATATCCATTATCACTCCAAGCAAGCATCGTAAGTGTCTTCACAAATGGCTACAAGTCTCACTTCAAAAATATTTTTCTGCTATCATTTCATACAAATATTTCTGTGCATGCAGTCAGGATACATGTCCTTAAATGCCTGAGTGTAGGAGGGATTAAAAGAGGATGAGCATTTCACTCAGGAGGAGGGAAATAAGAAATTAGAAATTAAAAAAAAAAAATCCTATAAGCCCAGAAATTAATTTAAGACACTGACTGGACTACTGGAAGGGCAAACAATGGAAATTCATATAGACTATTAAGTGTAAAAGGAGAAGAGTCCAAATTTGTTTTTTGAAAGTTCAGCAAATACCCCAAATTTGCTTTTTCCCCTCCTCATCTCCAGTCTATCTCCACATCTATGGCCTCTAGACTAGAAAACGACAATAAACAGACAACTAAACACAACTTCTACCGTAACCTTCTTGTTTTAGCATGGAAAAATTGATTGCAAGAATAATCAGAATGGGAACTAAAGTAAATTTGTCTCATATCTACAGTAATAACTGTAACTTTTAAAGGAGAGCAGAAATGCTCAGAAACTCAGGCTTGAGGCAAAAAAATTGAACTTGAATAGTTTATTTTATCAAAACTAGAATCTCTATACTTTCATGAGAAAATAGTGATTCAGGAGATAATATGAATTCCTGGTTTGTGATGATAACTCTGTCACTTAAAAATCATTACCAGAACAGTCTATCAGATAAAGAAAAAATAACACTTAACAAATTCCATTGGAGTTTTTAAAAAATTATTATGGCTTGAAGGTTTTGGGGATTGTTTTGGATGTTCTTTTAAATGGGCAATGATTAAGTTTTTAATTGCAATCCATATTCAGGAAAGACAAATCTCAACTTATGGAGCATTACTGTAAATAGTTTGAGAGAACAATTCTCCTTCTATTTATAATAATAGGTACTAGCAGCACCAGAGACTTTTAAAACCGATCATCTATTTCAAAACAGCCAAAAAAACATGTCAGAAAATAGAGAAAAAAACCAGTAATCTTTTTACAGGACAAAGAAACTGCTTACTAATGACTTGCCACCTTTCACCATTTTCACACCTCCCCCAGCCCATCCTGTTCTGTCCCATTTCTAGGATGAATTGCAGGTCTCCCCACCCCTGCCTATATTGCCACAAAGTCTTTCATTTCCTGATTGCACAAGACATATGAAGCAATTAAAAACTGTATGTACACATTCCTTTCAGGACACTGATAACCACTCAGTCAGTGCCAATCAGTTACAACTCCATGAATGCTGTGACAATGACAGGAATTACACGTATCTCTACAACAGCTGTACAAGTTTGACATGGAATGTACTGACCTGCAGTTTCTGACCTGCAGTGAAAGCAAGAGAAAAAGATTCATTTGCAGAGCCTCAAATTAAGCACCATGGGGGGCAAAAAAATTACTGGTTACTTTGATCAATTAAATGAAGGCACCAAAAAAAAAAAATTCTCTTTTTATTTATTTTTTCAAAGTAATACTTAAAACACACACACAAATACACCAACTCGCGTATGAAGAAACTGTGCTTATGGAAAATAATTTTTTTAGAGTTTGTATCTTGCTACCAATGCCAATTCTGTCCTGATGCTAAAGATGCTCTCAGCTAGCTCCCATACAAACATTGCAAAAAGTGGTCCACTAGATGCTCTCCCTATTTCTCCTTTCATTGAAAAAAAATCCCAAAATGGAACAGCAACACAGAGATACACTAATTATAAAATAAAGTAATATTTACAATTCAAATTTGCATGATGAGTTCAGTGGGATCAGCAAGCACACAACACTGACAATGCAAATTAAGATTCTGCCCTTAAAACAGACCTGTCACTGTGACTATAACCATGGCATCCCTAACCACGATACTGTATCACACACTCCATTTGAGCTGCAATTTCACAGGAAACACTGCTGAAGCTTCCTTTGTCCTACAATATACAAAGATATTTTCTGTTTACACAAGCTGCAAACTTTGTAGGGATTTTTCCACAGAGTAACTTCATATAGGTGGCTGCATACACCCTATAAAGCTTTATAAAATAAAGTCCAGGTGTTTCCTGTAATTCAATTGCAGTTATGGTAATAAGCACATTTCTTAAAACCTAAGCAGCCTTTCAATGCCAGACACTACCTACATTCCAGTTCTGCCATTCTTACTCATAATTACATCTCACCACTCTATTTAAAAGTTCACATTACATGCCAGAACAACATAGAACTCAGCTATGGCCTATTCAGAGAAAAGATTTTATTAATCTTAGTTTAGCTGTTATGCTTTGCTTGCCTGGTTTTCCTGGATGTGCAATTTCTGTGAATTGTTCTCACTAATAGTATCCTGTTTCTATGAGCAGGAAAGGGCCGAGTACAGTTTGTTAGTTAACATTACTTCCTATAAGCAGGGTCCTTATTCTGTAGTAGCAGCACTAGAGCAGTCATTGTTCAAGCTGGATAAGCAATGGATCACGCCGATGGCTGTTAATGGACATCCTCTGCAGCGAAACATGAACTGATAATCAGTACACCCAGATTTGCAATAGACTTCCTCCTTCCTGTTTTTACACTGCTGACCAAGGAGATGCCTCTTCCTGCTAAGCCTTTGTGTGACTTACTGATGTATGAAGCAAGAAACTGAAAAACAAGTGCTGCACTACCACTTTTTTTCCTAATTTCGTGTTGTAATAGTAGATAAAAAGGCAGCAAAGGAAACGGCAGCTTCGCTCGTTTTGGTACTGGCTATCGCCACGGAATGAAGTGCCAAGTTTGGCGATCTGTTTCATATGCCCAAATGGATACAAGGGGATGTAGTTGGAACCTACATTATTTCATAGAATATAAAGTAGGAAACTGAAGTCCATACAGCAGTATTTTTATCTTCCCTTAATATTTCCATAGACTGTTTGCTACATAAATTGTTATATTTTAGGAGCAATAGATTCATGCGGAAATCAAACTGTGAGCTTCTAAGTTCTTTCAAAACATTTGATCAGATTTCTATTACACATGTACCAGAAATAATGAGCCTTCTATTACAACCTCTAGCTAATCTGTCAACTTTATCTAGAGCACTTGAGATATAATCTTCAAGATAAATACAGACCAGTTGTTCTGGTAGACAAAATACATTTCATATTTCAACAATCTCATTTGTTTCTTTACAAGACATATGAAATAGAATATTTAATGTCAGAAATGTGTAAGTTACTTATTTCAATAGGCTTTGAATATCAAGACTACACAAATGTAAATAAATTATTTCAGAAATTTATGAAGTTCTGGATTAAATAAAATATCCACTAATTAAAAAGTTTCAAAACCAATTGGATTGAGAATGTATTCTATTCAATACAGACCAAACTAGATAATTCTTGGCTGTTTCACATTCCCCTTCAAACATATTACCAATGCATGTATTTTACAATGATTTTATATTATTCATTTTTGTTAACTCTGTAAGCTCACATAGCCTGTATACAAAAAGTCATCATGTATTTAATTCATGTAAAACAACAGCCTGTGCTATATATTCTTTGCATATCTCCCAGGACCACTGAAGAAAATAAAACATGACTTCTAAAAAAAGTCTGTTTTCAATTCAGAAGCTGAACTGAAACTCACAGTGTTTCTCTCAGTTAAGAAACAACAGTGTTGAAGCAACTGACTTACTCCAGTTTTCAATAAACAAACTCAGAAAATCTGTTAATTTCTTAGGGAAAGGTGACATTCCAGCACAGAACAGGAACTCCGCATTTCAAGAGAAGGTAGCACACACTGGCTAACTGCTTACAATCACCTAAGTTTATGAAACAAACCCGTACAAATATACAGTATAAACAATATCTACTATGTTACTTTTCTGTTGAAATTACCTCAAAACAAAACGTGTAAGGAAACATTGCTTCCATTAACAAAATGGGATAAAAATCCTCCCTGTATGCCTAAGGGAGCATGCAAACTCTGAAAGTCCCAAAACCTGAAAGTTTAAACACTTCCTTTTGAAGCTGAAATGTCTCAAAACTATCCCCCAGGTACATATATGACAGTATATGCTTTATTAATTTTGTATTACTCTGATTCACAGGAGAATTGCAAGTTACACTCACTGCAATTTTGCAAGCAAATTACTTTCCCTGAGACACAGTGAAAATCCTGCTTGCAGTATTAGAACTGAATGCTTTTCTCATGCTATATAAAAAAAAAAGTCCCCAGAGTTTTTTAGGTCTTCTCTGTCCAATCCCACGTCTTTCCATCAAGGCTGACACACTCTAAAATCTGTTTCCTTCCTTCTTAATACCTCTGTCAGTGATTAAGTTCCCTACTAGTTTGCTATTACTGGCAAAGGTTGAGTTACGGGAAGGGCTTCAGCCAGGCTCCAGGAGAGATCATTAACTCCTTCCTGCACAGGACCTAGTCTGCCAGGAGTACAGACAGTTCCGTGGTAGACATGTACAAGATGAGGAAGAGACGCACTGTTGAAAATACTTCATCAAGCTGAACATCAAATTGAACATTCTGACATTGTTATACCTTGTTATACAAGGTTTGTGGTCACAGGGATTAAGTTTGGGCATTTCAACCATCACCAGAAAATAGCCAGAAAGACTAGCAACAGCCAGATTTTATAACTAGCCATAGCAAGCCCTTCAGCAAGATAAAAATCTCATGTGATTACTTGATGCTGATGCAAAGCTAGATCTATATTTTTGAATGAGTTAGTACTTAATAGTTTTCCTTCTTGCAAATCCTTTTCTGGCATTATCTTAAAAGCATTAAGACATATCATTTTGAATGAGCTCATTTTACTAGTAGAATACATAAAATGCAACATAACAAAACTTGCAAACACGCCAGCACTTACCGGTCAAAACCAGACTTATATTTAATTGAATTATGCTAAGGCTGCTCAGGTAAATATCTGCACAGAGGAAATTGCAAAGTTTCAGAGCAATGGTCCAGCCACACAAAAAGTGAGCTGGAGCACAGGCTATGCTGTTGGCTTTCCAAAACAATCTGCAAGGAAGTAAGCACCTGTGTGACTGGCATTTGTGAAGGATGTAAAATTATGCACTTCCTATGCACATGGCAGGTCCAAAATCTGGGGCACTAGACACTCAATAAAATCAGTTTGATGAGTAAGTCAATGAAGAGATGACAGGAATAAGAACTGGCTTTTCTGAATTTAACTGATGTAAGAATGCACAGGCATAAGCTGTTCATATGAAGAGAAGGCTAAATTTAAATGAGACACAATGACACAAACTGCATGAAACACTACTCTGATAATGATAGAGCAGATGATTCTCCTATTTTAAAAGCTTCAATGTATTTTGAAACTTGTTTCCTAAACACTGGGACAATTTCAAGCTCTTCGGTAATGTCTGTGAAATTGCAGAGAGCTATTTCAGAACAATTCACACAGGTTACTAGCTAGGTTAAAGCTTCACTTGGCAGTTGCCCATTTGGAAATCACTGCAAGAACTGAGTCAGAAGCTGACGTGTGAACACTTCAAAGATCAAGATAACCTGATCTGCAGACACATATTTCATGACAAACGTAATCAGCATTGAACCTAAAGATTTTTTCACAACAAAAAAATACACTGCAGATATGATTACCCAAAAACAGTTTCAGGCTTTATAAGATCTCAAGAAGTAATATGTTGAAACTTGCAGCAATGCAAGTGAATCTTTCTAAAATAGTTTTGCTACCAATGGCAAATGTGACTGATCAGGCTACGGAAAAATCAGAACTGCAGTTCTGCTGCTAAATGCCAGATTAATCAGTCTACAGCACACACTGTTCTTATGCCCTTTTGACTCTATATAATGGACTGGCAATAAAAAAAATTGCTTCTTCATAGCAATATACATCACATAGGTGCTTTATCTGACTGTTGTCTTTCAACTTAAATACTTGGAATGCCATCAAATCCTGCACCAATTAACAAAATCTGCAACTGACACTACAAGCAAGCCTGTTTTTTCAGGATACACTGTTCACAGTGAGCAGGCCATTCTCCTTACTTCATAACAACCCAGTTACAACAAAGAAGTTAGCTATCATAATAAAGATAAACTGATATATAAATATATGTGCTGGTTTGTGCTGGGGTGGAGTTAATTTTCTTCACAGTGGCTGGTATGGGCTGTGTTTTGGATTTGTGCTGAGCACAGGGCTGACAGCACAAGAGATGTTGTTGTCATTGCTGAGCAGGGCTTACACAGAGCCAAGGCCTTTTCGTGCTGCCACGCTGGCGAGGAGGCTGGGGGTGCACGGGAGCCTGGGGGGAGACACAGCTGGGACAGGTGACCCCAACTGACCAAAGGGACATTCCAGGCCAGATGGCATCCTGCTCAGTACACAGCAGGGGAACAAGGAGGAAGAGAGGAGACACTTGGAGTGATGACATTTGTCTTCCAAAGTAACCACTACTTGTAGTGGGGTCCTGCTGTCCTGGACATGGCTGAACACCTGTCTCCCCATGGGATACAGTGAATTCATTCCTTGTTTTGCTTGTGTGTGCAGCCTTTGCTTCCCCCATTAAACTGGCTTTATCTCAACCCACAAGTTTTCCAGCTTTTACCCTTCTGATTCTCTCCACCATGCTGCAGGTGGAGGAGTAAATGAGCAGATGGGTGGGCTTGGCTGCTGGCTGGGGTTAAACCACAAGAATATACATGAAACTACAGTCTGTGACCCGATCCAGAAGAAACCACAGCTACCACACAAGGAATTTCCAGTTCTTTTGAGCTACTTTGTAACTTCTGTTTGAAAGGGAACCAAGAATGAAACACATTAACTTGAAAATTGAGACGGGCTTGAAGACAGACCATTAATAAAGAGACTACTGATTTTCAAATCAATAGCTTAAAATTCTGTAAAAGATTATCATACTATTTGAAATTGAAATATTTGCTCAAACCATTCAAATTCTGATTTATAGCACTGGCTGATGATCTCAGAGTACTCTTACATTTGCTCTATATTTAAAACAAGACTAAGCTATACACAGAAAAGTAAATTACTGGCTCATACTCCAAAATCAAAATAATAAAGACACTGAAAAATTACTTCAGACAATCCTACCAGACAAATAAGACCACAGGGCAAAAATGAAGGCAACCACATTTTTTTATTGGATAACCACATCACAAATCCCAACAGACCATAGGCAAGTACACAGAAAAAGTATTTCCCTGCCCGCAATTGTGTTAATGCTGTACAATCTTCCCACATTTTGAGATTTCGTTCATACTGCCTATGTTACTGCTTACTAACTGTTGTGCCAGACACAGAAGCACATATCTAAATCATGCCTACTAGTAACTCTAATGTACACTTTTAGTAAAACTGAAATTACATAACATTTCAGCACTTTGCTCATTTTGCTTTGGACAGGCCCCCTCAATGAATACACTAATACCTCCAAAATACAAATAACACACCACGCTCTGGGAAAAGCACCTGCAGCTGCAAAGTGTTCCACAACACAGTAAAAGCAGCAGAATTAGACTTTCATTCCATATTTCTAACTCTGACTTTTCTTAGAGACCTTGATCAGTAAAGCGTGAAATAGTCTTGCTTATTTTTCTAATGATGCCTCACTAAATTGTAGCTTTTACCTTTAGCTTTTCTGCAATACAAGGACAGAAGCTCAGGATGAAGAGCTATCAGTCGGTTCTAGCACTTCAGCCAAACTCATTTATGACATTCAACCTCCAAACTCTGTTTAACCTAAATGAGAAAAACACAGCACCATACAGAAATGATTTTGCTTTGCAGTCACAGCTTGGTGCTGCTTTTACTAGTGTAATGCAGTGCTACACCAGTGGAAGGTAAATGCAGCACACTGCAGCATCAGACAGAAATGCACCAACAGAACGGTGCTTGTGGGTGTGATTGCTGCAGCCAGAGACCACAGTGAAATGTCTTCACAGGAGTCTCTCTAACAACTCTGCAAAGAAGTTTCATGGCCAGCACAACTTAGAGCCACCTAGAAGATGCTCTAACATCTACCAGGCAACAGCTTGGTGATGACAGATTTCAGGAAGAGAGAATTTGATTAAAAGCATTTTTATACTGACTTTTGAGAAGCACTTTCAAAGCTATGATTGTGGGTTTAAGCTACAGAGTACATTCCACTTACAGATACATCAATAGATATAGCACCTCCTTATCAACATCACCTTAGCTATAAAAATTCCATTATCAAATCCCCCATATTTTTTTATTTAATTTTACTTTTATATTTTTGTTCAATCAAGGGATTGTGGTCATGGAGGTACTCCACTGCCAGGCTGTGCATGGGAATCACAGAACACGGCAGACTTAATGATGAAAAGCTCACAAGATGAAGTGTTTAGAGAAAGTCTACCATATGCTTATGAAATATATTGCCAAGCTAGAGGTTAAGAGTTAATTCATTTTTTTAAGAGGCTTTGAAATACTACACATTACTACAGCCTCAAAAAGACTCATATCTATAGTATACCAGGGCACAGGCAGAATAACTTCTACTCTGCTGAGTTCCACTTTGACCTATTTCAATCAACCATAAACTAACCACCAGATAAGGTCAATTATTTTCTTCTGAAAAGAATTTACTTCATTAGCTACCACAGCATGTCCAACTGACTATTCAAGAAGTGCTAAGATACTGAGTTCAGTGAGGGCCTTAAGTTTTCTGCTATTAACTTTCTGATTTTTTGTTGTTATTGAGAGGATTATGGGAACTGCCTTTCTTTTTGTCTTCTTCCATTTCCCTTCTAAAGGTTAG
Source organism: Orthonyx spaldingii (assembly GCA_013397795.1). Classification (NCBI taxonomy): domain Eukaryota; kingdom Metazoa; phylum Chordata; class Aves; order Passeriformes; family Orthonychidae; genus Orthonyx; species Orthonyx spaldingii. The sequence continues at coordinate 246,386 of VZTJ01005785.1, forward strand.
AACTGTGATAGCTCTCCCTGAGAGAAGCTCAAAAGTATGTATGCAACATGAATTATAAGATATTAACATGTTATATAAAAAGGTGAGAGTGATGAGCCTTTAACAAGTTTTGTCATTAATCTCGTTTTGTTAGCCATTAAAGCCAAAAAGATGTTGATAAAAGTTTCACAGAGTCTGATGAAAAAAAAATTAATCCTGGCTTGCTATATACACAGTCTGTCTATTTAATGAAAGGCATGTTGGCCTAAGTCTCATTTATAATGATTCAGCATGTGTTACTGAATTTAGAGATGCAAGCAGAATAGCAGCAAATTTAAATCAATAAATTCATCTATTTAAAATCTAAAAAGAAAATTAATTTAATCCAATACAATCTCTTCATTTCTTGAGATGCAGAGCAACCTTTAGGAGCTAACTCTCCTAAACAGCAAATAATCCCAACTGCACTAGCTGTACCTTGATTCCTCCTATAAAGGACCTGCATTTCACAGTCCTCTTTATGGGTGGATCTCAGCACTAGAAGATCACCCGCAGGATCAGTCTGTATGTTGTTCTTTAGGTGTAAATTATACACAAAACCATTATATATCAATAAATGCCACTACTTTTTATAAGAACAAGTGCTGCCACTCTTGTAGCAGGGTAGAAAACAGCACCCTGGCAGGGACAGCTATACCCAACCAGCAAGCAAAACACTGAAGAAAAACAGGAGCAAAAATGTGTTTCCATGGAATCTACATACAGCCCACAAGAAAAAAAAGTACACTTCCTTTGTGAAGCATGGATGCACTAGGAAGACATTAATATCTTGATATTAACAATTAAGGATAAGTCAGATCTTGCATACCCTACAACCTTCAGCATTTAATATTACCTCACGCTACTTCTCTGAACCACTCACCTCAAGTCCCTTCTTTCATTCTGCTATTTAAGTAGGTAGGTTAGTATGTTATTTCATGTGGCAATGCTATAAATATACTCCCAGCATTGCAGACCAGAGATTACAAAAATATTCCATTTCACATAATGAAATTAACATAATTTCAGTCATTACATGAGACAACTGGCTTCAATTGCTTCTGTGACTGGAAATCAATGGATCACATTATGTTGTAGCCTTATGCAACTCCACACAGAATTACTCAACTCATTTCTTTGATTTATATTGTTTAGCAAGTAAAACCCAGATCTCACACAGAAAATAATGCTCCATTTTAAAGTCGTGCTTCTGTTCATTGAAATAGATCTTGTAATTAGATGTGGGATTTCAGACTTTTCAGTTTCACACAGCAATTCACAAATTGTAACAGACAGAGTTGAGCGGACAGCTCAAGTTTTGATTTTAAACACTGGAAGCAGAAGCATATTTCTGTGGTGTTTGCTGGACTTCTGTCTAAACACTCAGCCAGGTGTAACCACTCTTTAACCTCATTTTTTTGAATTTGTAATTCAACACTGAAGGCTAAATCAGACCAACATGCATTTTTTCCTAAAATGCAAAATTCCCTTACTGGAAAGTCAGTGATAGGATAGGAACATGCCAAAAAAAAAAAAAAAATTAAATATTAGTATTTATAAAAACTTCAGCACATTTTAAATGCTTAATATATATAAGAAATTCATATAGTCCCTTCCCCATCCACACCTGTGGTTCCCAAACATGCCTTCTTCTGCTGTGTAGCCTAATTCTCTGTTTGTCCTGTCCACAGGTTACTCTGATATAAGCTCTATACTGGAGATGGTAGCGAAACTGCAATTATATTTAATTTTTTGGTGTGGTTTTTTGTAGGCATCAGCTTCAACCTGCCTGGGCCTGTTAAATGAAACATGGTTAAACTGCCTCCAGGGGCAACTCAAGTCTGAAAGCATCCCAGCTACTCTCTCTCAGCCTAAACCCACAGACTCCCACAGGTGAGGCTCCTTGTGATGCTCAGCTTCAGCATCTCCACACTGTATTCTCAACAGCTGCTGTGTTTAAGGAACATGAGGTGAGATCAGAGTGCAGTTTGCTCCAAGCTAACCTCCAAGAGCAGACTGACCCAGTAAGCAAGCAGCCCCTATGTGACATCTGGACAACCCCATCACACTCCCCATCGGGGCTGTCACAGGATTGATTAGCTCCAGCCTCACACAAATGCCCAGACTGCCACCTCCCACACAGCTTTGGAGGATCCACTGTAGACACACATAGCCAACCTCAAAATCAATTGCTATGATGTGCAAAATGACCCATCTGGCATGTAACAGAAACTTCCACCACTTCTCAGCACTGAGTTCCTCACCCAGGTACCCTGCCTTCACCCTTTCCCAGCCCTGTCCACACTCTCCAGCAGGCACCATTCCCACTCCAGGAAAAGTCAGCATCACCATGCTCACCACTTTGCAGCACACTGCTACACAACTCACCTTTTCCAGTTTTCTGCACACAGGCTCACCGTATCTTCTCAAAGAAATAACATTCAAATTCACAGTTCTCTCTCCCCTGTTTGGCTAGTGCCTATGCTTTTTTACTTCTTCCAGACATCTTTAATCAGGAAAGCATCAGTGAATCTCCATGATGAAGATCCCCTTTCCCCCTGTGTTTCCTCTATAACCCAATTCACTCTCCACAGGCCCTGCCCTTATCTCCCCAGCTCTAACTGAAAGACCCTTCGACATTCATAGCAAAGGTTACGCAAAACCTTTTCTTCAACATGCAGGCTAGGCCATTTGGCAGTATATGGAATTGGAGGAAAAAGACAGAAAACCAAACCACTGAAGTCAGGGCGTATCAGAAATGCTGTAAACACTGTCACATTTCCAAGGAAACTGACCAGGGTAGTAGGTTTCAGACCACTTCATCAGAGGTTGCATAGTGGAGCACTGCAACACCCACCCACGATACGGTTTCGGTCCCGTTCTCGGCACAGAACCGGGGGTACCGGCACACCCAGGGAGCGGACTCGTGCCCAGGTGCAGGGCAGCAAAGGCTGGTACTGGGTTTCGGCGAGGGCCCCACGTCCGGCCATCCGCACCGGGCCCAGGGCCGGCGCCCCGTCCCGAGGCCACGCTCCAGCCCCGCCGGAGCCGGGCCGTGCTCGGCTGCTTCCCCGGCGGACAATGCCAGGGAGCGGCCAGCCCGGAGCCGGGGCACGGCCGCCGTCTCCTTTCGGCCCCCTTTCCCTGTCAGCGCCTCGGCACGGCGTGACAGCCCCGCTCCCTGCCCGCGCCGCACCGGCCCCTTCCCTCCGCCCCGCATGGCCCGGGGCAGGGGGCGGCGGTCGGGCCCCCGCGGAGCCGCACCGGGGGCTGCGCG
>VZTJ01005785.1:250022-271206 GCA_013397795.1 Orthonyx spaldingii
GGCGGCAGCCGCCGGGGAGGGTTTGTCGGGGCGCACGGGGCACGGGGCGGCGGGGAGAGGCAGCGATAGGGACAAGTGAGGAGGCGCAGGTCGTGCCGGGCCGCGTCTCCCGGACTCGCACCAGCTCGGCGGTGCCCCGCGGCCCTTGTCAGGGGAACGGCTGCACCGGGAACGCCCGGGGAGCCTGGCAAAGCCCCTCCGTGCCCATGGCATCCCCGGACGCTGGTGTCCGGCAGAGACCGCGGGCAGCTGTCTGTGTCTGCCCGGCGCCAGCCGCTGAGACCCGCTCAGCGCGCTGTGGCAAACCAGGGACCCTCGAAATGCGGCCCCTGTCCCGGGCGGAGCGGCTGCCCGCCCCGGTGCGCCGCGCTGCAGAGATGCCTTGAAGGCTTACAGGGTTCAACACGGCCTTTTCCACTGAGCTAGTTCTGGTTTGTTTCCTGATGTGGTCTTGTTTTGTTGTTATTATAATTTATTTGGTTTGTTTTGGTTCGACTTCTCCCGCACACGCGGACCGTGCCCGCCCCGGCAGGGAGGCGCCGACCCCTGAGGCAGAGGCTCTGCGCGGGTTTCTGCATTCAGGGTATGGCACTGACTTCATTTCTTCCATTCTTTACGTGATAGAAATTTGGGGGTCGGGGTAGAAATAGAACAAAACTAAGCCAAAACAACAAAAAAAAAAGGTGCACCTTTATGTGCAGTGGCTTGCTGTGTTTCACTAGAAAGTGATATACTGTTCCCTAGTGCTATGTACAGCGAAGCTTTCTGTGTCAATGAAGGAGGAATAACCTATTTTCTATTTTAATTTTACACTTTGTGGCCTGTGGCCAAGGATTAACTAATCCTTGGGTTTTGTGTGCTCAGGTGACAGGATGCACCTGCTTTCTGGGCAAAGTTATCTGCACACAAGTGGGAAGCTCGTGTAAAGAAATAGGCCAGATACGTAAAACTGCAGGGTGATGTGTAGCTAGTTTTTCCAGTAAGGAACAGACAGCATTTGGCAAGTGTGAATGCCTCAAGGCCTGCAATTGCATCTGACACCCTTCCAGTTACTGTTACCAAGCTCATCATCTCTCCTGCTCTGGTGCAACTACACCTGCACACGAGTTAATAAATGACACCAAAAACAGTGCACATCTTGTCTATGCTTGTGCCTTTATCATATTCAGTGTGGACTCAGATGAATTTATTGATGACACCTCCTAAATCAACAAGGACTATTCTAAATGTAGATGAGTACTTACAAAGTGAATGATGAAAAAAAAAATAGGAAAAATCCTGCTATTTGTAGTATTTCCTTCAAGAAATCACTCAAATGCAGTAACAATCTTCCCACATTCCTTTTTCTTTCCCATCACCAAAATACTGAAGTTATAGATTGACACATTTTTGAGGGTAAATTTAATTTTCTTTTTTTAACCTGATCGTTACTGCAACCTGATGCCTACAGTGCCAGGGAGCTATTTTTAAAACTCTTCTACAAATACTGACAATATACTCAGACAAACTACATCATAATCTTTTATATATTACTTTTTTTTCAAGGACGAATATGCAGAGGAATTTTTTCAGTTGCACTTTTACCATTAAACAGTTTCCATAAGCTGCAAATAAAAAAAAATTACATCTTCAGATATTTAGAAATATCAACAGTAAAACCTTAAGTAGTTGTATCTGTGGTGATTAAAAGTTGCATTTAAAATTTTAAGAATAAGAAGCAGTTAATTCTTTTAAAAATCTAGCAGTTAACTTCAAACTAAAAACACTGCTAAAGAGAAAATTTCCCCTTGTTTTAATTTTTAAGAGCACTTTCTTTTTTCACAAATCTGCAGCCAGCCATCAGTAACAGATCGCTTTGTCCTGGTGAAAAGAAAGAGCAGAGTAGGTGACCTTGGTTTGTATTTTTTCACTTAGGGCCAATCACACTGAAATGAAACTCAACTTTCCTGTAGGCTTCAGGACCAGGAAAACAAAGTTTCTAATGTATTGTGCTGACTGAAAGAACAGCTATAGAGTGGAACACATCTATCATGAAGAGTATAATATTATAAAAAGAAGCATACCTTAGGGTGGTTCCAAGAGGCAGCTCAAAGGACTGGATCTCAGCAAGGGCATTTTCATATATCTGATCTTTATTTTCTTCTAGATACAATTCTGACAGATTTGACTTGCTTTTCCTTGCCATAAAGTAACATAAAACTAATCTAACTTTAGGAGAGGACTTTTATTCTGATTATTGTGACTAAGTGACTCTGTAGTCAGCAAAACCAGGCATCAAAAAAAAGATCCTGTGCTAACCTCGTGACTCCTGAGGACTTTGTGTCCAAGAATGGTGCACAGCTGCTGTTTTCCTGTCTGCTGGTAACATTTGCCTCGTATGCAGTACCCAGGCCTGCACTTTTTGTGTGTGTGTGTCCAATATATTTATCTTAACAACAAATTTACTGCCAAAATAATATATTTACATCTTTGAAATAGCTCGTCATTAATAAATATTAAACCTGAAATTTAGTAATTTTGAAAACATAACTTTAAAGGAATTTCAGACACTAGACATCAATGCTTAATTTCTGTGTTAAGTTTTATGAGATTAAAAATATTTTTAAAAAAAAAATCTATTTTCCTTTTGATATATAAAAAGCTTGCACACAAGGACTTAGCTGGATTTATGAACAAGGTTTATGGATCTTGTCAAGCAGATTAGAAAAACAGAGAAACATTTTTTCCTTTTCAGCATGAGTAGTTGCTACTTATAATAACAAATTGCAAAAAATACTCTGTGGTAACTGTGGGTTTTATATGTGTGAGCAATAAGAAAAGCTGTTGCTAGTTTATTACCTGCATAGAAAAAAATGGATAAACAAAGCCTGAGAGCAGTGCTGCTGTCATGTCATTGTCATGATGATGACAAAGAAAACACTTTACACAACTGCCATGAATTACTTTAATTTTGGGCAGTTATTTCAAACATGAGACTGGAGTTCTAGATCTTTCCGTTTAAACAACTTTTTAGAAGCCTAATTCAATATTACTTGGATAATCAAACTTAATATATCTTGGGTTTTTTAAATATTTCAAAGGTTTTAATCAAATGTTGGCTCCTAATCTCAGTACTGCTCCTGACAAAATTGTTGAGTCCAGACACTCATGATGCAATCAACAGTGAAATGCAGGGAAACAGAGATTACTCATTTTTGAGCAGGGTGATATATAGTTTATTCACTTCTCACTCTGAGGAGATGAGTTCATGTCAGTAGCAGTGGGAAAGAACACTAAAGGCTGCAGTGAGTTAAGGCTACGTACAACTTTGCAATGTGTTTCCTTGAACAAGCTGCTTTAATCACAGGTTTATTTTTGAACCAAAAGTAAGCAATTGCTTTGTTAGCATTGCTATGCAATACATTTCCTGCTTTCATGTTCCACATGGACTACATGTTCTACATGGTAATTTTTGCACTTTTCACAAGAAATGGGAGCCTGTGATTGACCCATCCAGCCACTGGATGTCACACAAATACAGATGAAAGGATGGATATTGTAATTACTCATTCTAATCTTAACAGTCACCAGATTCAGTATTAATTTAACAATTATGAGGTGACACTGTGAAAGTGTACTGCAAATATTATAATAAGCTTAAGCTTATTCGTCTGATAGAAGAAAGTACATCTACTGCCACTGTGGCAGAGGCAGGGCAGGTAAATCAGAGATGCAGCAGACATTTACACTCAGCCATCACACCCTGTGGCTGGCAATAAAAATAGAATGCAGCGATGGAAGCATGACTATTTATACAAAATGCTTTTATGAATATATTTATGTGATTTTAAATGAGTTAAATTCTTACAGGGGCTTTGGGTAAAATTATTCTTCCTCCTTTCCCAAAAATTTAAACAGTAGCTTGCTTTAGGAAATCAACCAGCCAAAATAAACAGGACTCTGAATCTGTTGTGCAAATGTTCTTGTTGGTATCACAGCTGCCTGGAAAGAAATATGTTTAGTAACAAAGCAAAACAATATAAAAAGAAATAAACAAATACAGAAGTGAATAACCAAGAAATAGGTAGATGTTACAGTCTCTTCGGTTGTGGCAGTGTGTGTTGAAGCACCTTGGTTGTGTGTACAGGATCCGACCAAATTGCACCAGGCCCGGCTGCTCAGCTCTCCAGTGTTTTACACCCGCACTGAACCAGTCTCAGACCATGACACCCAGAGTTGGATCCAAGGTACAACGGTGGATCTGAATCTCACCTCAGATCTGTGGGCAGGAGTACATTAACACCTGCCAAATTCCCTTTCTGTTGCAGATGACCCTGCTTCCATCCTGTACTGTCTGTCCACCCTGTGCTCCCATTCACCATTTCCTCCTTTTGCTCCTCCCCACCATAATTCCAGTGCTGATTAAATGTGCCCAACATCTACATCTTTCAGTCACACAGGAGCTTTTCGTTTTTCCAGCTCAGCTCGGGTCTACTCTCAAAAGGCTTTAGGGAACTGCCTTGTTCAAGGAAATGAGGTATTTTTATAAAAAGACAAAGGGACAAATTCAGTATAGGCACATGACATCAGCTTCTGGCAGAACAGTGTATCTTTGCTTCACAACTATATGTAACATACTTGGAGGCTGCAACTGAAGAGATTGTAAGCAAAGACAATGCTAAGGGGTTTTTTTTTGTTTTGTTTTGTTTTTTAATTTATGGTACTCTCCATGCAGAAAAGGAGAGTAGAAGTTATCATTTCTACGGTATCATACTTGTTCAGATTTAACCAGGTCAAGAAGCCTGAGAAGGTGTTAATCTTCTAGAAGTCCCTGGCAGAAAATGAGAAGATATTTTCTGTGCTGGCTAAACTCATGCTATTTCTGTGAAGGAATAGCTATTTCATTATTTGGACAGGCAGAAAACCCAGGCCCTGTAAGCTATGAAGATAGCTGCTGCCATCTTTCCAATCATCCTGAGATTTTCCTTTGAAAAAATGATCCAAAGCACCTATTTCTTGTTGAAGGTGTAAACGGTTCACAGCTCAGAAGAGAGTAAGAGGGGAAATTGAGGCAAATTATCAACAAGATTGTGAAACAGGATGCAGAGGCTTATCTTGAGCAAAACCACTTTCACCACGTCCTTTCTCCCTTTCCTCTCCTAATTCCTACTCTTCCCCAACACTAATGGGATACCAGAGGGCCAAGAACTACTGGTTTAAATCTTGCCTGCCTGTGTTGATACTTTAAAAATATACTTTACCCACAGGACCATTACAAAAAGTGTTATGTGCTGGAAAATACAGTCCCTACTGGGTATGCAATTCCAGTGTAGATTACTTCCTTTTTAAAAAATTGCCAATGCACAATTAGCAGCTTTGTGCCTGTTTAATTTTCTTTCCCAGTTGGATTGGAATCCATTCTGAATGATTCATGGAAAAGAGAGAAGGGGGAAAATGTCCACCCTCAAATGGAATTACTATAGATAATTTTCGCATGCAATGCCATCCATAACAAATTACTTCATTGGTCATTGCCCAGATATCTCCTCTTTACATCCCTCCACAAGGACAACAATGCCATTAGTCATTTCTCTGGCATCTCCTGCTCTGCTGCTGCCTTCTTTCCTGGGCTCATCCCCAAACTGGTCCCTTACAAACCAGCTCATTCTCTCTAGAAACTGAACTGACTGCTCCCATTCGCCTTGTTCCTTTTTTTCTGATGGCCAGACCCATTCCTGCCTCTCAGATGAAGCATGATGGCAACAATCCTATCAAATGATTCTTGGGGAAAACAGACAGATAAGGAGATGATGCCAACTAGCACTGCCAATTTTTGCCTTTTACCTTTTTGCCTGATATACTGCCAGTATACTAGGTATCAGCAGGGAAATTACCTTTTTTTATTTCAGAGCATTTAAGTGAATGATGCTTTCTGAGTAGTAGTCAAAATCAAATACCCTGGGTTTTTTGTTTTATTTACACTGGATTTAAGAATTGGACAGTGTATATAAAAACCTTCATTGTTCATTCCAAAATACGGAATGAACAATGTTCTATTTCCCGTTTACACCTGGGATTTTTTTAATAGCAAATTGTCAGAACAGCACACATCTCTCCCATGAGGAGGGTAGTGCATCACTAACTGCTTTTGACATTTCACTGACATCTTACAAGTGCCTAAAAATATCTGGAGAGTTCCTCAGCTGGTGCTGATGTTAACTTTGTAGGAGTCAATAAAGGCATTGAAACTACAGGTTGAACAGAGGCACTACTGTCTGACCGCAGTGGGAAGGAGAGTCACTGTCATATGTGTTTATATAATGCTTGGTGCCATTGAAGAACAAGTACTATTTCATTTTCATTGCAACACACAAACCATAGTTTTTAGCACAGCATTTGAATTTCCTATTTGAAGGAGACACTTTAATAATATTGGGTAACAGCCTACAAAGTAGCATCTTTATCATTCTACAGAACAAAACACGGATGTATAAAAAAAATTTCTCTCTGCTTACAAGTGCTTTCAAGGAACAGGTATCAACTAAAACCCTAAGGACGTGCCCTGGGAGCCTGAGGACTTTGCTTCTTTGTAGGCAGTAGGAGCTCTATCACAGATAGTATTCTGGAGGACATTATTTTCCTTGAACAGGAGGACGTTTTCTTTTTCTCGACACTTTTAAGTTCATCCAGTTTTAGATAGCCAAACCATTTATATTCCTTGTGTAACCCAGGAGAACTTTCCTGAGAAATACAGCCCCTGATTTAGTTTGGGGCATGAACAAGTCAGAAATTAAAATTACTTTTGAGGTTAGAATGATTGACATCTAACTGGTGATGGCCAGGTGATCCCAGCTTGATGGGTTGCTCTGTCAGCTGAGCCACAGTGAGTGACAGACAAGGTGCCCACTCTGAGTCTATCCTCACTGCAAACTGAAATGCTTTAATTGAAACCACTAAGAACAACCCACTCAGAAGTTTGATCATTTTTATCATGGCCTATATTCTTTTAATACTTAAGGACAAAAACCAACCTTGTCTGAGTATAAGCTTGAATCACTTTAGCTAACAATTAATTAAACTAAGTATCTCCATAGGCATTTTCAGTCTCTCAGGTTCTTAATTCAGTTTAGTTAGAACTCCACCTAATTGATTTAAGTGAAATAACTCTGCCTTAGAATGGAATATTATCAGATAATTTTTTGCATCAGTTCTGTGCAGGCCAGGCTTATACTTCTGCTACATTCTCCACTCATGCTTCTCTGAAGTTTGTAAGAGGCAACAGTTTTTTTTCACCACTGCATGATGGTTGGTATTTTAATTGTCCTACTAGTCAGATTTGGCCAGAGGAAATCTTCAGTATTCATTTTGCTGAAGAGCCCATGCCTAATTATTTAGTAGTGTTAATAGCAATCAGGAAATTTAAAGGAAGTACATTGACCATCTGCTGGTGAGATAGCTGGGTCTTATTACTGTGAAAGAAAAACCAGCCAAGGAAACAACAATGTCTAACAGTACTATACTTCAAGAGAAAATCTCTTTTCCAGTAAATGAGCACAAGAATCTTTATTTAAAGTACCACACCACACTAGGTGCTTTTTTGTAATATTTCCTAGCTGTATTTAATTAACATTGCACGTTAGACTTTGTAAATCAACACTATTAGCTTTGAAAGGAACTGCTTGTTTTTTGAGAACATTCCAGGCCACAAACACTTTTTCCAGTGAAAACCGAACAATTACAATAAGACTCTGTTTTGGTACGAAAATAGGAAATGATGCTAAACAAAAGGGAATGTTTATTTAGAAATTCCAAGGCCATTAATTTATATTAAGTTATATTAAGTATATTAATTTGTGCTCAGAGACTTTTTTTCAAAGGTGATGTGAATCATTGATCACAAAAGAACTTTATAGATAAGGAGCAAGTGCAGTGCTGGGTGATTGTATTATATATTAACAACTTTCATGAGCAGCTTTTGCTGATTCATTTGGCAGGAAGTGAGCTGCCAAGAGAGATTTCTAGGGGAGGAACAATCAACAATATTTTCATATAAAATAACCTCCAGTTACTGTATTGTTCTCACAACATTTGGTAATGAATGTTTTCCTGTTCAAGTAAAAAAAACCGTATAAATTACAAACACAAAGGCAAATCTGGTTTAGTGTTACACGGCTATAAATACACACCCAGTCAGGCAAAGTAAGGGCAGGGTCTGATCAATTACAAAATTGGGGAACTGGTAAGTACTCTTTGTGAAACTGCTGCACACTTGGGAATTAATGATATGGTAAATGCTATTCTTCTTTGAGGAAAAAAAGTCACACCTTTGTCTTTCTTCTTGGTTCAGAAGCTCGCTGGCCATGGCACACCTGGGAGAGTGGGACTTCCACAGACACCAGTACTGAGCCACACTGGGGGCTAACACTGTGCTGGGAGGCGGCTACAAATGATAGGAGATCTCCATGCTTTAAAAATTGAACCACTGCAGGCAGACCCAACACAGCAGTACACCCACAGCCCAGGACATGCCCCCAGGCCAGCCCCACCAGCACACTCTAGAGCACCCCAGGGCACAGGGACAGCTTGGTCCCTCTAAGCCAGTCAGCCATGAGCAGCACAGCCAGCCAAGGTCGCCACTGCTCCACTACAGTGAGGAGAGCTGGGGGCCTGTGTTATATAAACTGATCCAGGGATAGTCCACAGCAAGGGGACACCGTGAGTCTGGGAGTCCTCTGCCCTCCAGCCGATGCCAAGGATGCTTTGCCCACAATACCAGCAGGCATCATTCAGCTTTCTTAAACACTTTCATTGCTACCCCTGGTACAAATAGAGAAAAAAAATTACAAATGCCTTCAACTAATCTTAGTTATAACTTGATGTGTGATGGCATTGCCCAAATGCGGTGCATTTGGGAACGCATGGTGGAAGAAAGAGAATATGAGAGAAAGCATGTCCCAAGGAGCTTCTGAGAGTAAATGATGCTGCAGTATATCTTACAGACACTTGTAGGTTCTGCTCTAACTGATACTGCTTAGATGTTATTCACAATGAGTTGTGTAGTTCTTTAACACAAACTTTCCTATTGTAAGATTTTCTACAGTACTTGTCCTTAAATGCATAGTAACTAACCAGATTTAGGAAGCAAACTATTAGAATGACTGACAAGAAATTAAGAAGTAAAAAAACAGAAGCCAAATACGTTGGCAGTTGTGGATTTTCATTCAGCACAGACCTGGCAGAGTTCTGGTTCTTTATCTTCCTTTTTTTTTTTCATTATGAAACATGTAGCTGTTCTCTGATTCAGGAAATACTAATTAGGCACCTATGGAAAGGAAAGGCAACTCCTGCAAAGGAAAAATGCTGTGTAGTAAGCTATCATGAAATTCCACTAATTCTACCACAAATAATCACCAGAGAAAGTACTGATATCAAAAACCTGTCAGTCAAACATATAAAACTATTCTAAAGTAAGGATTTAGAGGGTTTTTTAAATTAGAACATCTTGAAATGTTGTGTTCAGTCAGCAAAATCTGTTAGCATAGCTGTAATTGGAAATGAAGATAGTGTTTGTATACAGTTAATGTAAATTCAGACTTTAGAAAATGGTTTAAAATATCACATATTGACACCAAATAAATACTCACACTCTCACCTCTGCTGGTTGATCTCATCCTGAGAATACAGATATCACATCTCTCAATAAAAACCCATTGTAAGATTTAGGCTGTCCTGATAATGTAGCTCATCTGAGTGACAACTCAACAACAAGAAGCTATAGCCTGCTTATCAAGCACTGCAGGAAAGACAAGAGTAAATAATTAATTGTGGCAAAATCCAGATAGTGGGAATATCAGAAATTCCTGACTTAAGGATCATTGTTAATAATATAAAATATTTGAAGCCATTCACATACTGAAGCTTACCAAAACAATGAGGACAGTATAAAACAAAATTCCAAAATTGTAGAACAACTAATTGCATTCTACAGTGTAAGCAGATTTTGGTAATCAAAAAATCTATTATTTAAAGTCCAATTATTTATGATTTAAATTGCATTTCCCCCTTTCCATACAGCAATCTACCTAAGATATTAAGATTTCAGAAAATATTACCTATTCAGTGGAATTAATTAATAACAAATACAGATATTTTACACATCCTATCTACAATTAGCCAGGAAAGATATTAAAGATATCTAGGTCATGTTAAGAATATAACAAAAACATTTTTCACATCAGGCTTTAAATTAGGAAGCAAGAGGGATGCACTGAAAATATTAGAATGGATTCATTCCTCTTTTCATTATCCAGAGAGGTACATTTATAAGACAAACTAATAAAAGGCACACACAAGATGCAATCCATGGAAAACAGGATAATATCAAACCTTCAGCAGTACTGGGAGGATTCAGATTTGCACTGCAAACAGAGATTCTAATAATGTTAAAAAGCAAACATTTATCTCAGAAGAATTGCTAATGATAACCTAAAGGATATTTTTATTTTCTCTTCTCTTACTTTATTGCTACTAGATGAGATTGTCCTGCAGTTGCACAATTATCTATTGCAAAAATTGACAAGCTGAAATAAAGAGTGATTTAATTTATTTATATGCTCATATATACACAAGCTGTATGTTAGCCGTTACCTGCCACCCTCCTCCCCCATCTCTCGGAGTAACATAAGCTTTACATTTACAGTTTTCTTTTCCTCTTAAAGGCAATGTATCATTTTCAGAGGTTATGAACTCAACAGTATAAATTTTGAAACTTGAAATGTAGCATATAACGTTGTCCCCCACGTCTCCTTCAAAACATTAGGGGGAAATTTGCTTGATAGAGACAAAAAGCAATTAAGGCTTCAGGCTGGAGGTGTGGAGGGTTAAAGCTTTGACTACAAACTTACAAAAGGCACAGAGGTATTTTCCTTGCCCAAGACAAGCAACCGACACACTTGGAGTCCACCACAGACCACTGCCCAGGCACAATGAGAAGGAAAATCAGCCTTACCTCTGAATTTTCCTGTGTGCTTAAATCAGACACTTAATAATTTTGTTTTAATGTAGGGTTTGAGTTTGAATAGTACTTTAAGCACTGGACTGTCTCCTTAATGTTTGGAGGGGATTAAGTTCAGAGTTCATTGTGTTGTCTGTCATTTTGAAAAGATTAGATAGTTTAGTTTGGCTCCTACTGGCTATGTAAAAGTCTCTGTATTTATTGACTGTCTGGGGTCATTATCAAAGCTTCTAAAACCAATCGACACCTTGTAAACAACAGTCCCATTATTTTAGTGATCCTGATAAGATTTACATGATATCCACATTTTTGTTATGATCGATTTAACTGTTAGAGGTATTCATACTGTAACAGGTTATGTGTGATAAATGATTACCAATTCAATTAGCAAATTAGGCTTTCCATTGGTTTGGAAAACATGAATGAATGTAACCTATCCTAGTCTGTGTCAGATATAATTTCTGGTTTTGAGTTTGGATCAGGAAAATTCTGAAAGATGTCAAATATTCTTCCAGGAGAAAAAGATCCTTTCAGAGGGAGGAAATGATATTTTAAACTTGGGGATCATTCTGGCGACTATTAGCAAACTAAGAAACAATGTCATGTGGAAGAGTCTGATGTCCTGAGAGAGTAGATTTTGGTCATGTAGTAGGAAAGCTGTCACCACTAGACTACTACAATATAATTGTTAAATAGTACAAATTATTTATTTTTCAAATAGCCATACAAAAATCAAGTTGAATTAGAGACTTCAAAGAGTCATTCTCCAGAAACGACTGAAGGGTTTTGCTTGGTTTATAAAGGGGCAAAGCTAAATTATAAGGCTGTCAATTGAACAATCACAGTGCAAATATCGCTGAAAACCTGTCCCATTTCTAATGCCCCAGGACTTCCATTTGTAAGTCAGATGCTCCAAACACAGCAATGAATTGCAGTCTTTCTGGATGAGAATGATGCATTTCACTGTATTTGTTTAGAAGATGGGTTATAAAATCATAAAGTATAACTGACAGACTAAGTAAGTTCCACTGGATTTGAAAACTTTGGCATAATTTTTATGGCCCTGCTGTCATGGCAATGTTTGTTTCACTGTTCATGTAAGGAGGTACATTGAGATACTCCAGGAGAGGTAAGAGCTTTTTTTAGGTCTGATTATATCATTGGTTAAAAAAAAGGTTTCTCAATACCCAACTTATGGTGTGCATTTCATGCAGGGCTCTCACATAAACTGGTTTTACAGAAAGCCTTTTCCTATTGAACTTCAGCTTACATTTTGCAACAAGTCATTTTTTGTGGTGATCCGTTTGCTGAACATTTGTTTGCTGACATTTGATAAATACTTGCTACTTCAGATGTTAATCAAATGGTGTTAATAAATCAAATCAGTTTGTTAAAACCTGGTATGTTGACAGTGCCAAGGTATCCTGTAATCTGTGTCAAAAAGATCAATAGAAGCACATGAAAACATTACCACTGTGGGACAATATTGATTTTTGTCTTAGAAATACTTACTTAGCTCCTGAACTAAATCACTAAAATCAATGAAAAATCTTCCATTGACTTCACTGGGTGCTGGGTCAGGTATTTAGACTGACAATTTTTAGTTCAGGTACTGTTTTTGGTGTTTTCAGGCGTAGAGCAGAATGGGGTTCTGATCTTTAATGGTAAGTTTCAGGCATGCGTGTGATGAAAATTACAAGAAGTAGCTCCGGGAACAGCTCCATTGCGCAGTTTCTCAGGAAATACAAATTTAGAAGGTTTGCATGATAGGCAAAAGTTTAATCTCCCTCCATTATTACTACTTCAGTTAGTGTGACTTGGTTTTTCAAACTTAAATCATCCTCTTTTTCATCATGTTTAAACACAACATTTAAGTAATGCACCTTCCCATTAGAATTATTTCTCCAAGAATTTATGGCCTTCAAGGTAAAGGTCTGTGTAATGGGATTACAACCATAACAACTACACAATAGCATCATTAAGGGTACTTCAGTTGCATTTACTTTCCCAGTGCTTGAATTTATTGCTATACTGTAAAGTCTCTATTCAAAAAAAAAAGTTTCGTTCCATTTATAGAGCTGACTTTGCTAAGAGAGATTAGAAGTAAAATTATTTGAGATAGAATCACAGAATTCCATCTTTTTAATTAGTCTGTTAAAGGCAGGAGCACCTAAAACAAATATTTAACTCTGTTGTTGAACTCTACTGCCAAAGTCATGAAGAGGAAATTTATAGGGAGTTCTAAAGTCACTTGACAATTATTTCCTTGGGTTATGACTTCTCAAATTGCTGTTTATTGCCAATAGCACTACATTTCAACATAAAGAGGATTCATAGGATTAGTGCACTGTCCTGGTAAAGATGTTTAATCTTCCCTTTAAATGAAATATGGTAATTGAACCCCCTCTCTTCTTGTGTAAGAAGTGCCTTTAAACAAGGTTGGCTGTATTTATCCACACTAATCAATCTCTAGCTAAAATACCTTTTTGGTCAGAAGCCAGGCTTGCCTTGATACCTGATGTTCTCTATTAATATAAAGCATGAGGTGAACAGGGGGGAGAGGAAGGGAAGCATTCTAATAAGAAAGAAGAATTAACCAATAATTAAAATACTTTTCATCAATGGGATTAAAAATGAGAGAGAGAAAAAATAAACTCTGGCCGATAAATAGCTAGTTCAAATCCAGCCAGTTACATGTTTTTATTTTAAAAAAGTAATTTGAATATTCATGTTTTGTTTTAGTAAGTTTGATAAACACCCCCCTCTCTTCTTTTTTTTTTTTCTTTTTTTCCTTTTTAGCAGCTGGACTGAAACACAGCTTATTTTAGCAGAGAGCTAGAGACAGGCTTACCTCTCAGTTTTAGGATGACCCCTTGCAAGCAGAGTTAAAGAAAGCTCATCATTCACAATGGAATTTGCTTTGTCAGAGCTGAAACAATTACAAAACAACCAGAAAAATAAGGAACCCCATCTCCCTGCCTGCTACTTCATAATTTCTACTGGTTGCAAGATAGCAAGCATTTTAAGATCACTTTAAAGGGTTGAGTACATCACTGAGATGCATATTGTTGGGGTGTCTTAAAGTCCCATGCCAATGGCAGTCATCATCTTTGAGAGTCTCAGGAACACTTTTTACTGAGCCCTTCAATTCTCCTTCCTTAGCTACAGGGGTCATTGCAGCGCCATTTGCAGGAGATCATCCCACACCTGGGCTTGCCCAGCACAACCTTTTCACCTTGGTAGGGATTCATCTGGGGTGGCTCTGTGGGCAGATGGCACAGCACAGCTCCATCCACACATCCAGACAATCTCCTGCTGTACTGGATGGCCTCATTCTTTCTGACCACTGGAACCAAGCAGTGGCTTCTGCCATGCCCTGAGACATGCCAAGGTTTTGCAATAAGGAAAACTGGTTGTTACAGGTGATAACTGCCAATAAAACAAAAATAGCCTTTACAAGTCTGTGCCTTGTCCTGGTGCTCACTCCACATGGATGCAGCCAGGCAGATGACCACGAGCTCAGACCTAGCTGCACCCAGGATACTGGTGTGACCACTATCATCCACAAGTACAAATTTTCAAAGGATCAAAAAGCCAGAAATCCACCAACAGGCACCATTTCCCCAAGAGTGTACTAGGAAGGATTTCCTGAAAATCCACCCATGGAATCCTTGGCCCTAAATATCCTACCAGGTCAAAAACCTTCCCAGGGTCTCAGAACAAATTAACCAGGCTCTCCTCCCTCAAAAACTTTACTGAGTCAAGTCATGGAAAAAGAAAAATTTCTCAGTATTTAAAATCCCTGCACTCAACTGTGGCAGATGGCTATGAGGAAGGAAATGAAACAATCAGGAGAAGCACAACCCTCCCTTTGCTTCATGGGAAAGCCAAACCTCCAAGGTGGCCACCACACGCTGCTCCAGCCTGGGCCAGGTGTGTCTTGGAGCTGGATTTGGGAATGTGTGGGTTTCCCAGGCTGAAGGACTCAGCAATAGAGGAAAGGCTCTCCCTGCTGTGTCTCTTCCTAGAAGTTCTCATTTTGTACATTAGGACAAGTTCTTGTCTTACGGAAAAAAATGTGGTTTTTGTCACTTCTCTTTTCTATCATGAGGACAAGGACATAATGCCTTCTGATTTTGTGTGATTGCCAGGAAGCTTTTAAATGACTTCTCACATCTCATGTTCCCAAAACTTAACATGTAAATTTGTCGATGTTATTATGACAGCAAATGCAAAGAATCTTATTCATCTTCTGTCCCTTCCTTCAGAAAATTATCCCATCTGCTTTTCCCTTATTTTACTTTGCACATTTTGAGACTGTGGAGTTTACATTTGTAGGCCACTAGTTTATTCTGGTTAATTCTTTTTAATGTTATTTCTTAAATTTCTTAGGAGGGCAGCATGGATGCACTTTGTTGAATTCAGAAATGCCTGGTTAAGAAAGCAGAAACATCGTATTTCTCCTCTCCAGTCCCTGCATGTTCTCTTGTGAGAACCCCAACTATATTACACTGCAGCTATGATCTTCTCTCCCAATACAACGTAGTGACATTTCTGAAAACTGGTGAATGATTGTTAAAATCTTTCCAGAGAACTTTGAAAATATAGAAATACTTTCCAGATGAAACATTCAGATTGCATTAGTAATATAACTGGCATCAAATAATCTAATGTATTGGAACATCTGTCAGTAAAATGAAGACGCACAACTCTGTTCCGGTTAGAAGGTAGTGGCATTTAGCAAACAGGTTGGCTGTGTACATAGAGCTGACATCTTTTAGACAAGATGAGAACTATTCTGCTCTGCTAAAATCCCTTACACGTAGTGCATGAGCATATTTTAATTAAATTGTTTTGATGTCACAGTTACACACAGTTGTGCAAGGGGACCCTGCTGGTACCTCAGAGCTGGAGGGACAGCTGGGCAAGGGGAAGGGATTGTTGCCTCTGCTCTGCACTGGGACAGCCTCACCTCAAGTCCTGGGAGCAGTTTTGAGTGTCACAATATAAGAAAGAGAAAAAGGTATTGGAGAGCACTCAAAGGAGGGCCACAAAGATGGTGAAGGGCCTTGAGGGAAAGCTGTATGAGGAGTGACTTGGGTCACTTGCTCAGCCTGGAAGAGACTGAGAAGAGACCTCTTTGCAGTCTACAGTTTCCTGGAAAAGGGAAGAGGAGGGGCAGACACTGATCTCTTCTCTGTGGTGACCAGTGACAGGACTCAAGAGAAAGGTCTGAACCTGTGTCAGGGCATTTAGACTGGATATGAGGAAAATGTTCTTCACCTAGAACGTGTTTGGGCACTGGAACAGGCTCCCCAGCAAAGTGGTCACAGCACCAACCTTGACAGAGCTCAAGAAGCATTTGGACAATGCTCTCAGGCACATGGTGTGACTCGGGGATGTTCCTGTGCAGGGCCAGGAGTTGGACTCGATGATCCTTGTGGGTCCCTTTTAATTCAGGATATTTTATGAATCTATGATGATTCTGGC
The DNA here is from genome assembly GCA_013397795.1 of Orthonyx spaldingii. Taxonomy (NCBI): domain Eukaryota; kingdom Metazoa; phylum Chordata; class Aves; order Passeriformes; family Orthonychidae; genus Orthonyx; species Orthonyx spaldingii. Next base: position 266,506 of record VZTJ01005785.1, read on the forward strand.
TGGTGTACTTTCATTCACCTTTTGCTAATGGTACAGTACAGCAAAGCTGAGGAGATATTCCTCATTGCATTTGCTGGTTAATTTGAGAGTAAATCACTCATTGACTAGTGCCAAGAATTCAGAGTTAAGGATTGAGATGGCATTTATGCAGTTAACCAAGGCTACATACACACACTCAACCATCAGTTGTTAATGTGCTGGACACTCCCAATTTCTAGAGGTCTAGTCAGGCTGTAAAAAAGGGAGTGTTTAGTAGAGTCCTGGTTTTTATAGACTTAGAAGCATCCTACTCACAAACTGGAAGTGGAGAGATCTACGCAAACAGGAAAACCCTCAAAAACCAAACCAACCTCCAAACTCAATTCCTCAAAACAACTTTACAAAAAGATTTTGAAGCAATGATTGGTGTGAAGAACATTTGTATGTCACCCACAAAAACTCTTGTCTAGGATAAACCCCCACATTTTCATAAATCAGACAGTACATAACCATACAGACGTAGGTCTTCCATACACCAGATGTGAACTTATTCTGACAAGGACTACTGTCAAACTCTTAAAAATTGTGGAACTAACTTTGAATTTCTTATTGTTGGTTTATATTCCATATTGAATCCAACGGGACCTCACCCACTACTTCTGTAATGCAATGCAACTGTTCAGAAACATATGTGGCCTATGCAACATAGCCAATCATAACCCAAACCAGTTTGCTTAGGTTTTCAAAGGTCTTGTGTCAATTCTACAATGTCACAACACTTCAGTAACCAATAACTATATTTGCTTTTGGCAAACATTCATCTAAGAATGATAAGTGTGCCAAGCACTGAAAGCTACATCATCTTACTCCAGTTTACTCAATTTCTGGTTTTCTTAGTACTTCTGAAGTTGCTAGCAGCAATTTCAGGTTCCAGATTTTGCACCTATAACAAAAATACTTAGTTTTGGATGTCTAGTTGGCTTCAAGTTCAAAGTAATCTTTCATTCATCCTTAGAACATACTGCAATGAAAATGCCTTAACTTTGACCTCAACTTCAGTCTTTTTATCTAAATTCACATGTGCATAAAGATGTTCTTTCTTGTAGATAGTTTTTCAAAGACCAAATAATTTAAAAGTGGACAATACTATGAAAATTTAAAAATAGAATAGTACAGTATCATGGTAATATATTTATACAGGTACATAGCTATGATTCAAAAGATAGCTTAGTCATTGTCTAATGGTGAAGGCAAATGACTATCAGTGAGTACAGCAGAGGTTAATAAAGAGCTTAGTCATTTGCTTGAGAATAATTTTTAAAGTCTGACTTCTTCTTAAGCACAGTGGAGAAATATGTAAACCATTACACAGCAATGTTATAATAAACTTTGATAGTTGTATTTTTTTAACTGCTGAGGCAGATGTGATGAAATGTTTTCTGGGAATCCAATTACTTGTAAGGCTTTATTTTGCAATGTGTTTTGCTGAGCAGTTTGCTCCAAATAGTTTTGTTTGTATGGTTTGTATTTCTAATTAATGGCATATCCAGGATTAAATGTTTTAATTTTTGTATTTATTTAGCCCCTTCAAAAATTTCACTCATGAAATCTAGCAGCATATATTCAAAGTGCTAAGTCATGAAAAGAGGTAATGTGTTAATAATTTCTTATTCATACCTATGATAAGTTATACCCTTGCCCCTAGTGTCTTTTGACTGAGGAAAGACCATGGAATTTTATGTGCTTTTAATGTAATAGTTGAGGATTCTTGTAGTGCTAAAAAATCATTGTCAACACCTGGCTCTGTGCTACACTTATTGTATTAATTTTTGTAAATGTAAGTTCTAAAGAGCAAAAGCCTTTCATTAAAACTGGCAAGTGAATTGATTCGCCATTCCCCAAGAAAACAAGCACAGTCTTCAGATCATTAACTGCAGTCAAGATTGATGAGAAGTTGTGGCTACCCTTCAGACAGTCATGTATGTCACCTCTCAAATGCACCATTCTCCTGTGCATCTGGGAATACCGCTCTCTGTGTGCAGAACAGTCAGACTGCCTCATCAGAAACTGAGTATGTGAGATGACAAGTTGATCTACAGAGCCAAGATCTCTAATCTTAGGGGCAGATCATTCCTTCCCTGCTTAAATTCAGAGCCAGACATGTAACTTACAGATGCACTGCCAGTAAGTCACACTGCTGAATAAAAGTGTGAATATACTTATTACTCAAGATCTGCTAATCTTTAGGTCTTAAAGAAAAAAAAAATTACAAATGTCTTACTGAAAATAGTACATCTTCAGATAGTCCCTATAAGAGCCCCACTGAAGATGGGCCGTGTAGCACATCCCACTCCAGGTCACCTGGCCGGGAGTGACACTGCCCCAACACACAGACACAGAGCTGCTTAGGACTGGGATAACATGTCTCCAGAAACAAACAAAAGAGCTTGTTCTCCAACAGGTTGAAACAAGATAAAAATAGTGATTTGGGAAATGAAAACTAATCCTATGTTTATTTAAATGTGACAGCATTTTGTTGCTGTTCTTAAAGAGCCTCTTTCTGCTCATGAACAGCTCCGATCACCACAGCATCCAAGCAGTGTGGAACTACAAATTAACCACTGGGAATCACAGAATATTCTGAGTTTGAAGGGGCCAACAAGGATCATTGATACCCAGTCTTTAGTGAATGGCCTGTACATCGATTGAACCTGTGATCTTGGCATTATGAGCACCCTGTTCCAACCAACTTAGTGCTCCTTTGAGGGAAGGAGATACCAGCTGTTTCACAGATGGGTGAAGCATAGACCTATGGTACTAAATAACTTATCCAATATCAAACTGCAAATGAGTGGCAAAGCAGAAAATTGAACCCAGATTTCCCAAGTCCTAGCCCAGGATTCTCAGCACAAGAAGACCTATGCTTTGCAAAAGTGGGTCCCTCTGATTTATTTCTGGTACTTTCAGGTTCTGATGAGACTGGAAATACTCCAGCAAAAGAAGGAAGCAAGCATGAAAAATGCAACAAATACAAGTGTAACCAAACTTTTTTGGCAACCTGAAGCTTGGTTTAAACTTAGAAAGTTTTTTCCCAGGACAAATTGATCTCTAAATGGAAGTCTATGACTTGTTATCAAAAATTCCTTTTTAAAGCAGGTTAATAACTGTACCTATAAATATTAAAGAGAAGAAAGCAATTTAGGAAGTCAGACATTTGAGGTTCAATCTTAACTTACTGTTGAGCATAGTCTTATGGAGCATTGTTGCCCAAAATGTTGGATCTGCTGCCCAGGGCAAAAATTTCCTGACCTCTCCACAAACTGGATCAAAGAGATCTCAAATGAGAACAACAGAAAATATATTGGATACAATTGGTTTTCTTCTTGCTTGTCCCTCTCTTAGCTGGCTGGCTGCTGGGTCAGACAGCCATTGCTCCCAGTGCACAAAAAGCAAGAGAAAATTGTGGCACAAAGATTGAAACAAGGCAGTTCTTTGTCATATCATGTGGCTGCCACAAGTAGCTAATCTAACACCAAACTCCATTAAGTGAGAAAAATTTGGTCCCAGGTTAAGGTAGCCATCTTTTTCAGACTGAGATGAAGAGGAGCTTCCCTCCTTTGCTCTTACTTGCCTGAAGTATTTTTCCAGACTGGTACCACCATGACTGTACAAACGTTGTGGTCTTCTGAGCAGCTGCAACTTCTGTGGGATAGAGAAATACATCTCTGACAGAATGATTGTGTCAAAACAGACACAAACTGAGGTTGTGGATCCACTATTAGGCTATCTTGTAGGATAAGTTCAGACCTGATCAGGCATGAAAACTATGATCACATACATCTTGGTAAATCAATTATATTTAATTTTTTTTTTAATCAAACAAAAACCACTTTAACATTTACAGAAGGACTGTGTCCTGTGCTTTACGTTACAGAGCCCTACGTTTCTAATGAGGTACAAAGTTTCAGGAACTCAAATTTATTATCTATTCGAACCACAGACAGAAATTTACACACATTGTATAGAAGCTTGTCTGCATACTCCACTGTAATTGCTTCAGCTTCCAGAAGGCAGCAAATTGCTAAGATAGGTGTTTTTCAGTTTAGCACCAGGCTCCCAACAAGATGAAAACAGCTTGTGGTAAATATAATAGCTAGCAGCCAGAACAATAGCAATTAGGACAACAGCCTAAATCCTGTGGTGGCCCTGGAAAATGTGTGAATGGTCTTGCTAGTGTAGTGATAAGAAGTTTAAATTAACATTCATTAGCATCTCTGGGAGCCCTACAGCAGCCCCAAGCCCAGAAATCATTAAGCTGGTGCTTTTTCCTCCTTGGCTAACCTTGGGTGAATTTAAGCAGGACTTTAAAGTTGACATCATCTTACATGCTTTTCCAAGCAGAGATATGGGGCTCTAAATCAGGACCAAAAAAACTCCAAAGTGGTTGACACCAATGTGACCCCCCCAAAAATACAACCCCTCTAAAAATAAAAGTAAATAAATAAATAAAAACCACCAAAGGATTACTATTTCAAGGCATTGGCTTAATTAGAAAAATTTATCTAGTAATTCCGTTGTTTAGGCCTTTCATGCCCACTTAAGTCCATGAATCCACAAGCCATAGACTGTCCAGAGAGGTGAACCTGCTGTAGATCCTCAGTGACACATAGGGTACCATCACCTACTTGAACATTCAAGAATGAATACCAAAAAAAAAAAAAA
>VZTJ01005785.1:271246-303136 GCA_013397795.1 Orthonyx spaldingii
AAAAAAAAGGGCAGTTGAGTTGTAGAGTGCAGTTCTAGGGTAATGGGAGGTTCCACAAAGCAGAACTACACAAAAGTTCAAGTTTTCACTGTGCAAATGTGTGCATGTGAAAAACTATATGGCTGATTAGTAGCTGTAAACTCTTTTTCACAGCACTGATTATCCATACTGACTACAAAAGCAGGGTTTCCCTCACCCCCAGTGAAAATGGACATTTTCTTCATGAGGCAACAGTGCACATTTTCTTCCTACAAAGTACTGTTATTTTCAAAGTAAAACTATTTTGAAGAGCAGGACAAGTTTTTTTAGGTAGGTTCCTGACTTTCACTTTTGCTGTATAATCTAGCTGAAAGAAAAGGGGAGGAAAGTTCAACTTCTTAAAAAAAAATCCTTGGTTTTACATGCTTTCCTGTTTTCTGGCCAGCAGTGAGAGTTCATTCCTCACAAAGGCCTGACAAGGCTCAAAATTACAGCACACAACAGCACGTCCTACATTTTTCAAAAATTTCCTTAGCTCTACTGAGTGCTAAGGCCCACACCTCCCCTTCTGTGGAAAAACTGGTAGGAGGAAGCAACCAAAGGCAGGAAGACAAAATAAAGTGCCTCTCACAGTTTCCTTGGCATAGCAAGGCAGAGTGGAAAACAGTGGAATTAGGAAACTTGATTATTTCCTAGTCTGCATTCAAGGATTGATGGGATTCTACCAGTGTCTGCCAGAAGATCATCCCTACAGGTTTGGGCTTCGGGGCCCCTTTGTTCAGATGGGATGGCTCTACTCAGGTCACATTGCTGACTGGCTCCCCCAGCAGTTGCTTGATGGGATTTGGAGTAATCTCTTGATCATGTTCATCGACTAATACACAGTTAAAATATTTGGAAAAACTAGAAGGAAAAAGCCGTTAATCACTTTCTGTGTCCACTTTCCAATAATAACCTTTTTTCTCCTTCACAGGTAAGAAAAGAGACATGAAGAGAGGAGAGACATTTACTTTATCTTTTACTGCTGAGTAATCCAAACTTTTTTCCTCCTTTGTATAGTACTAGAAGAATTTACTAATCAGAGGGCATGTTACATCATGGACCTGAGAGTGGATACTATCTTAATTTCACATTCTCAGGTTTGCATCTATCACGTGGTTAAAACACGCACCAGAAGTGTATGGGAAGGAGCAGAAATGCACCTGAAGCTGCAACTTCCCAGCCTGGCAAGCAGGTATCGGGCTGTGCAATGCCCAGACATTTATCAGCCAACATGAAGCCAACTGGTGTGGAGCAGAAGGGCCAATACAGTCAAGTAAAATACTGCAAGGGGCGTGGGACAGGGTGGTGTTAAAAACCAGAGTCAGCGCAGAGGAGCTGCTGCTTGGAGGAGAAGTGTTGCTACACAGTTTGAATAGACTTCCTGTGGCTGCCCCGAGACAACATCTGGCAGTGCAGCCTGCTGTACTGGAAAGGGAACTCCTCTGGCAAGCCTGGAGAAAATAGAAACATAACCACAAAGGTGGGAGAGCAGGTTCGTAACCTGCACCCCACGTCCTACAATAATGTTGGTTTTTGTTATAGTGTCATTAAGCTTATTTGACACATAGTTGTCTAGATAACCATCTACCATTTCAGATTTGTGGGAACAATAGCCAGCTGAAAATACAAGGATTCAAAACTTTAGAGTTCTTTTTTTTTTTTTTTTTGGTAACATAAGCAAACATCCCAACAGTGTACACCAAGGAAACCCCATCTGGGTCTGGGGTTTTTGAGTTTTTTTGATTGTAAAAGCAGTGTTTTTGTTTTCATTGTAGTTTACATAGTAGAAACAGGCAAACCATGTCACTTTTTAAAAAGTGATAAATTTAAAAACAAGAAGTGAAACAGTGCAGATACCTGAAACTACACCAATTCTGCTAGCTTTGCTACACTACCAACAGAAATAGTCCTGTCCTGTTTAGATAGACTTTGTTTTGCTACATGACTGCATATGCAGTGAAGTGATATCAAGTCCTGAGGGTCCACTCCTTTGATGAGTTAAGCACACAAAGGCCCACATTTTGATGCAATCTGATATCATATATTTAAGTCCTAGACAAACTGCAACTGTGAGGAAGTGATAAACAGAACTTCCTGCACAAAGCTGCCTGAGATAACACTTTCCATGGACTGGAAAAAAAGAGACATGATTGCTACAGAACTAAAAGGGAACTGTTCTGCTCTTAATAAATAACCCTTTCTTTTTCACGTGGCTATTGCAAAAGTCATAGCACAAGTGACTAAGATTCAGTAAGCTGCGAAGCAGTTCTACTCACACACTGCTGAAATGATTCTTTGAAGAACTACACTCAATTCTTAGCTCCAGATTCATGTTCTCCCAAAGGCTTCTGTGCTGGAGCTGAAGCCCTGCAATTCAGAAACCTCCTAGCTAATATTTTTACTTATACTTTAAAGAAAGTTTTAAAGAAAACTAAACTAAAAACTTTAGTCAAATGGAGAAATAAGAAGGGATTGTTTAAAGAATAAGACTAGATTTGTCTTCTACGAGGGAAAAATCATGTAGGAAATAGGATTCATTCCTTCTCATGGAATTTCCTCCCAATTTAGCATCAATGTCACTTCAAACTCCAAGAAACATAATATATTTGTAATTACTTTGAGTTCACTTTGTGATTGTTTGAGCAGCCAAGTTTTCCTCACACTGAAAGTTGTGGGGGAAATGAGCTTCAAATGTGAGTATTTAACATACACCAGAAGTTGTCTGGGGCTTTGTTATTAGAATTTAGAAAATGTTGGAAATATGGAGGTATTTCTACAAACTGACTAGAGCACAAAATAAAAATCCATGGAAGTTAAAGGTCCAAAGCACATAAAATTTCTAATACAAAATATCAAGAATTCATGATAAACTGTTCAAGGGTGAAGCAACACTTGAAAAACAGACTTACATGTTGTCAAAACCACAGACACATCACTGAAGCCTGGAAGAGATTTCACAGGTGTTTCTACAACAGCTCACCTACCATGCAGACATCTACTCTCACCTTACATGGGCATGTCCCAGAACCAAGCTTAACATGGAGTTCTCCTCCTGAGACACCAGAAGGCTCCAGACTCCAGACATGACAACCTGTTCTGTATAAGGTATCTTTGTTAACATTCATCAGTTCTGTGCATTTATTTTTACTCTTTCTGTTCACACCTTTTTTTTGAGGGGCTCAGACTGTGTTACAAGTGAGAGAAGCAACTGCAGTATATTAAAAATCAAACAAATGCTACCTATTTTTTAAAAGTTTTTTAAAAATCTGCTGCTGCTGTTGCAAGTTTGAGAAGTAATTAGGAAAGCATAATGATTCATTAAATTAATGTGACAGCTCTCTGGTGATATTCTCAAGGTCTTGCCTTGTACAGTGTTTCTTGACATATAAAGAGCCATAATATCATCATTTCTTCTGATCCCTTTTGTACCCCACACACTGCTGGTTGGGCCTACACCTCACCAGTGCCCATGCAGCCAGCTAAGGTCAGAGCAGTGCTGAAGACACCCATAGCACCACCGTGCTGAGCCCAGGCAAACCAAGGCAGAGCTATACAGAGCTTTCAGTCTGTGAAACACCAAGTTATTAAAAACAAAACATCTTTCCAGCAGCCTTTTTATTTGGCCCGTTTCAGGAGGCTGGGCTAGAGCAGAGCCACACCAACGTGGTGCCAGCCCCAGCAGTAATCTGTGTGTCAGGCAGGGAGGAGGACAGGAGAATCAGATCTGACTCTGGAGAAATGGTAAATGAAAGCACAATCCAGTGATTGCTGATAACTGTGCTGTCAGGGTGTGTGGCTGCAGAAAATAGCAGGCCTAATGATTCTCTTTCTGATAGCCTCTTAGCCACACACTTGAGCAAAGAACCAAATGCTATGGATGACTACACGCTTCCAGTGTTTTATGAGACAGTAACTACCATGGTGACAGTGTTGCCAGAACGGTAAAAAGTTTTAAAATAAATAATAAAATACAGACGTGCTTGTCAATTTTGGCCTATTTCCATTGTCTCTACACTGTATTAGAAACACGGAAACTCATTCTTTTGTAATCGAATTCAAAATTGATTGTTTTCCCTTTAACCTTGCACACTTGCTAATTTTTTTCTGAGCTCTTGAACTTTCCCTTACCTGAAAAGATTTCTCTTGCAGATAAATTAATGTAATCAGATAACAATTTGTAGTTTACAGGTGCAAATTGTTTTCAATATAAAAAGTAATTAAATTACTTTTCTTTGGGAACTTAAGGGCTGCTTATTCACTTGGGAATTGTGGTTAAAATTATTGAACAAACAGTTTTATCATTGTCAAAACAAGTTTCATTTTCATTATACTAAGTTATCTTGAAACCAATATTTAGTGTAACACTTGAGTGACTAGCTTATTGTTACTTAGATAGCCCAGTGATAGGCACCTTAGAAAGAAAAAAATAGGTAGTAGACCAAACTGTAAGTGGCAAACATTCTCAGTCTCCTCCTCCTTTACTATGAATACAACTGAAAATCTTCACATTGGTGGTAATCTCTTAATGAGCTTGAGCTCTTTATCTTGGCTATGAATTAATTATTGATTTTTCAACTGCAAATACAAGCCTGCCGTGCAGACACTTGTGGCTACAGAAAGAGTGCTCATCTGATGTGAATCAGTGGACAGAGGAATACTGTGCGTCAGCAACTGATCCTTAAAATAAATGAAATGTCACTTAAATATTGTAAAAACAACAAACAAAAACCCATTTGATTTTTAGTGTTGCAAATGGGACACTGTGCCAACTTTGCTCTGCATAACAAGTCTCAAAAAGCTCTCCTGGGAATGTTTATATTGTGTTTCTATCCAGACTTCATATTTGCTTTGAATTGTGACAACAGTTTGACCGTTTTCATGTTAAAAGTTTCCTGCCTTTGTCATGAAAGGAGCTTTTCATCAATATAGAGAACAGTCATAACAGGAATTCAGGAATACTGCTGCAAACTTTATGAGCACCTGCCTGGAAGCGCTCGAGCTTCAGTACCACCCCCACATTCCCCCTCAGTCCATGTCTTCAGCCAGTGCCAGTACCCTAAAGGCCCCTGAGAGAAAACAGAGGGCAGCTGGGCCCAAATCCTTCTATTGCTGCTTCTCCTCTGGGAGGGGGCAAGGGCCGGGGAGGAGGCACCGGCGGAGTCTGCAAGTGGAAGGACAAAGAGACGTGGGCAGGAGGGGAGAGCTTGGAGCGGGAACCTGAGCGCAAAGATGGCAGGAAAAAGACTCTGCTAAGCTGCCCTTGGAAATGTCTGTCTCACACCCCAGCCCGTTTTGATCAGCCCGTTTTGAAGGCAGTTCTTTCAAATATAATCTGACAGAGGATTTCAGAATGGACTGTAACTGTCCTGCTAACCCTAACTGCACATTTCAGAGCCCCTGGGAATGCCAGAGAAGTGCTGATAGTATTAAGCTAGCTATGCTATCAGTTACAAAAGATATGTACACATTTAAAATTTTGGGGGAAAATATTATTAGTTTTCTGTTCTAGTATGATAGAATAAGAACTTTGACAGGTGTGCTCAGATCCTACTGCAGTGTGAAAGCAACCAGTACAAAGCATTTTAAAGAGGCTTTTATGTACCTCAATACACATAGACTTGTTTGCATATATGGAAAAATCGTGGATATCAAGGACTCATACACATACTTGCATATCAGTTTGTGGTTTTATTTTTTATATTGAACACTGCAGAGCAGTTTGCTGTTTCCACACCCCAAGTCAAGTAAACTATTCACGTGCCAGTATCTTGAAATATATTGACTTCCCCTTATATAAAATTCTACTTGGAAGATAAAACCATGCCCAAGACTGAAATAATACTGATCAGGCAGAAGTCACAGTGTCTTTGCCTAGAAGAACTAGTTACCTCAAAACTTTATTGCAATGAAGAGAAATCAGAAAGTATGATTGGCCTCTTAGGTTGTTTTAGTTGAGTAACGAATAGACTGAACTTCCTTTTTTTTTCAAAGTGTAGTCAAATAGTGATTATGCAAAGTGTACAATTCTAAACACCTAATTAAGCAGCAAACCCAAATCTTTACAGCTGAATAAACTGCTTTGAAAAAGGAAGAAAAAAAAAAAAGCCAGAAAACCTGTGTCTTGTGTACAAGTTAAAAAAAAATCATCAGCTACTCTAGCAATTCATCGCTCCACACATTTTTATCTGTGCAAAGACTAATGATCTACAGAATTCAGTATATTTTCCTGTTAGAGCACTTTCTGTCTGAAGCTCCCAGGGGAGACACTCTGTTTCCTAATCAAGAAAGTAAACCATCAAGAAAGCAAAAGAATAATGCAAAGTACTGTATTACAACCCAGCTTTCCAGTATCTTTGTTCAGGACTAAAGCCTGATTACGCCACACCTAAGAAACAAGAGCATCTCGAACTTTTCCAAAGGTTGTTTTAATATGACCTATGAGTCGTGTGTACTTTCTTTCCATCATATATGTACAGAAAAAGGAACAAAATATAAAAATAAGTTTGAATAATATTCACATACTTCTGGAGATATGACAGGATCTCCTAATAACTGCACAATAAAAGACAATTTTGAACTTTTTGCTTTAAGTGGGCTAGATATCTAGGACTATGTAATTCTACTGGGTTTAAAGAACTATTCAGCACACTGAAGAAGCATACTCCAAAACTGATGTATTTGTCTATGCTTTCTACTCAGTGACCTTAACAATGTTATCATAGACTTACTCTGGTAAAGCCAAGAGTAGTGGCAGGGTTTGTTTTCAAAGCCTATTTGAAAAGTCCTGGGACTCTCTGGACATTGATCAGTCGAGTGTATTTTCTTTAAACGTCAGTGAAAAGCCTCCAACTGTCATCTTGTAGTACTTTTTTTGAAACCTGAAGAGAACCTGAAGTAAATCAGTTCTCAGTCAAGCACCACATTAGTCCGTCACAGAAGGTTAGCCCCTCAACAATGTAATTTAATGCCTTTAGCTGTTCATTATGCACACTAATGGACACACAACTAAGAGGAAACAGCCATCACTACCCAGGACCCGTTTGAGCAGGAATAGCATCTCCAGTATTTTCTTTTTAATCAAATGTGGACTGTTTCTTTCAAGCTACCATTATTGTAGGCAGTTGTGTTCAGAGCCAAACGAAAACTGGCAAACTTCACACAAGCAGGCACCAAAACCCCTTACCACTCTCTCTTACTTTATGAGGAAATGCTTATTAACCTCTTGTCTGGAGTAGGACACTTAGTTACTAGACCCATTTTATCAATTTCATTTTCAGAAACTTCCCAGCATTTGCTTAAACCTTTTCTCCACATTTACATTTGTTTAATGGTGTGCTACTTTATGATGCAGGTCACCCATTGCTGTTGGGATATATACAGTTGTAAACAAACAAAAATAATTTTGAAAACATACTTCTGTAATAAAAAAAAAAGGCAACTCAATGCTTTTCCCATCTTTTGTGATAGAAATACCACTTTGTATAATGTGCTCTATTGCTAGATTTTTACCTTAGCAGCCAGGAATGCTGATTCAAGTACTTTGCTTATATTATCCTGTTATCTGGGAGTGGAGTCCTCAACGGTACAGAAAACTATGTGAGACATCCTTGTTACTCTATTTAACTTGCTTTACTATGTCTCAAAGGTGTTAAGTGAAGTCTGTCACCGTCCCAGAAAAGTGCCTCATCTCTGTGCCTTTCACAAACTTCTATAAACCATTTATCTTCCAATTCACCTCGGGATTACAGAAGACCTCAGCTGAGTCATAGTTTTTAATGAGCTTACCCAGAGCACAGGGCTGAGATACCAAGACTGCTCCTCCTGTGCAAGCCCATGGCTCACAGTGGTACAAACACAACTGTGTCAGAGCACAAGCCAGACCTGCTTCCCTTCTACCTCTAGCCAGACAGCAAGGAAAAGGCTGACTATACGATTTGTGTAAATCATTGTTTCCTAAAACACGGTGGATCACTGAGTTTCAGCTAACCCACAACATCAAATGTTTACCTGTGTTGAAGATTAAGATGCATGGTTAACAAACATGGTGAGGTTACATGCCTCAAAGGGCTTGCTGAGGTTACCTACCATTACCTGGAGAATTTGCTGAAAATTTTATTTCCCAGCAAATTTAAGCTAACCTGAATGCACGCCATGACTGAAATATGCAGCCCTGTACCTGCTCAGATGAGTGTTCTTAGTGTGAATCTTCTGAATATGAGCAGCCAGGAAACTATGCAGCCAGTTAGATCAGGGAACTTCTGCTGAAAATTAACCTGAAAAATACAAATAAAGTGGTTAGTTTTCACTAGCATGAGTTTTCACAGTGTGTGGGAAAAAATGACTGGGGAGAAAAGGGCCAGAAAAACTATTTTGGCTGCAACTTCTTAAAGCATCAGGAGGGGACCGAGAGCTATGCCCAGGCTAGTGGGAGCTCTTTGCAATGACTTAAAACTGGGTTGTTTTGAAATAGTGTGTTTGCCATATGTTTGTATGCTGCCTCCTGCTGAGGATGCTAAAAAGCTCAGCAAAGCTCACAAACAGATCCTTGGTAGGTATTATCACTCCTGTTTTACAGGATTGAGGATATAGACAGAGCTTGGATTGTTTGCCTGAAGCAAAAAAAGCAAGTTAGTGGAAGAGAGACAGAAAAACAAAGCCACTGATCCTTGATTCCCACCAATATGTCAATTAATAAATCGATTGTGACCAACATGCAGAACATTAAGAAATGCCCCCTGAGCATTTACTAGCAGGTTAGGCAAATGAGCAGCTGTGTAGCCACACTAGTGCTTGCTCTGCTGCACAGGCAGAGAGAGCAGAGCACACAGGACCAGACCTGTGGGGCTCTGCACCCTCCCCAAGGAGGCACCCCGTAAGTCTGATGAGAACAAAAAAGGGCAGGCAACCCAGGAAAGGCACAGGGTAGGATTTAGACATGGATACAACCCCAGCAGACTCTAACACCAGGTTCACATCCTGAGGGTGCAGGGTGTTGGCTGGTCTTGACCTTGTCCTGTCCGTGGTGGGACTCTGCACCCTGCACAGGATCTTGCTGGTCACGAGATACAGGAGGGAGCCACTGTTTTGTCATCCCTGACAAGTCAAGAGGCGTGTGCACAACCCTGTGTAGATGTTGTTAAGTTATACCACTCCAAGATGGGAAAGCAACTACAACTACTATGCTATTGAAGGAGGAGGAAGTATTTTATTTTATTCCATTTTACTAACATACTTTACATAAGGGTACAAAAATCTTTGTCATTGCTTTAAAGCCCATATGAAACCATGCAAAAATATATATTGCAACGAAGAAAGCAAGGCTATACTGATCTGTATAAAGCAGTAAAAATCAGGTTAACACCCACTTTATCATAGTTTCTGACCCTGCACTTACTGCCTTTCCTTCACACCACTTTGTATTGACATGAAGGACGGCACACACTGTGGAGTAATGGATATTCAGATCTCACCTGTTCAAAAGGGAGTTGCTAGCTGGCTGTTAAGTATTTTTATCTTGTGGTTTCATAGCCTCCACTACAGCAAACAAACAAGATGCTTCTGCCCTTGAAACCATGAAGGTTGCACAGTTAACATGGGCCTTTGAGGTGGCACCACAGAGGTAACAAGAGCTGATGTGCACAAAGCAGCTGGGTCCACCAAGTAAGATTTGGTGTGTACTAACTCATTTTCACCTGTTTTAAGTATTAATAGTGGTGCTCGTAAGTTGTTTGGGGTTTTTTTGCAGAAGTCATCTTAATATCTTAATGTACAAAATTCTGTTTACATCTCTCAAAAATTTCCAGCTGAGGACCCAGTTATTTATAACATATACTTAATTAAAGGAAAAAAAAGAGTCCAAACTTGTGGTAGTGTGCCGGCCTGGCCTGGCCACTCACCGCTCTGCATTCCACTTATCCCTCCCCTGTTCGCCCAGGACTGGCCAAATGTCACGGGCTCGTCATTGGTCTATTGGCTGGGCTCTCGCCCTGTCCACCAGTGAGAGAGGGATAAAGGAGAGAGGCGAGAAGGGGGCGGGATCAGTCTGGCCACGTTGTCCACTGCACATCTGGTTATCAGTTTTTCCCTCCGTGAGGGAGAATAAAGGACTCTGATAAACGCAACTGGTACGTCTGTCATTGCCTGCCCGAAGCAGCCACCGCCCGGCCCGGGATCGGAGCTCCCAAGGCAGGAGCTACTGGGGCTGGACTCGGTGGCCTGGAGGAGCCCGTAGAGGAAACAGGAAAGCTAAACAAACTCTTCCTTCAGCTAGTTCCAAATATGCCATATTTCATTCATCCAGACTTTGGGAAAGGCCTACTGTTCATTAAAAAAAAAAAAAATTCACATACAAGAAAGACTTGGGCAGAACTGAGGCATTTAAACTTAAAAGTGTGTAATGCAGCTCCTTCTCCTAACAGTGGGGGCAGACTTAATTTCCCTAGCTTTGACCCTTTTCTGTGTGTATGAGCAGACAGGCCTTTCCCAATCTGACCACTATTGCCCACCCTAACGCATGCTAGATATCTGGTCTCACAAGTTTTCTATCTCATGCTATGGGAGAGCTTATTTTTTTTTTACTCCTCATAAGCATTTCTAACTACTAATAGAAATGCTGGTTTATTGACCCAGAAAGTTGACTCATCAGAATCAGGTATTTCTGTGAGGACCTTGCAGCAGGACAACAGTGAGGGCAGCCACAGGGGATGGGGACACTACCACAGAACAAACCTGAGGGCTCTGGTGACACATTTCTTCAGGGTTTCTTTGTGTCCAGCTCATTCACAGGGGCTCACAGTGGACACACATCTCTGTGGTTGTTCTTGTCCTGCCTTGGCAGAAGCCCAGGAGTGGGAGCAGTGTCAAGGATGGGACAGAAGTTCTTTGGAGGAGAAGGGTAACCTGTGGCCTGGCAGACAACAGTTCAGTTCTTCATCACTTCCCAGACTCCAGTGGAACACCAGTCTGGAGATCTTAATCAAGGAAGCATCTGGATGTCCAATTTTACTGCTAGACAGCCTTTCCCAACTAGCTGCCATGTCAAGTGCTTCCTCTCAGTTCCTACACCAGGATGTGCATGAAACTGACCCATGACATTTAGACAAAATAAAGTCATAAAAGGGAGCAGAGCAGTGTCTGAAACTATTCACTGGGCATGGGTTCCCATCGAAAGTGACATACATTAGGAGTGCTTTTCCAGACATGAACAGGAGTTGAAAATGTAGGCTCCAACATCTCGTCAGCACCACAGGGTTTAGCAACTTCTGTTTCTTTAAATTTCCCACTGCATAATACCCCAGGCACAGGCACTAGCAAATATTGTGAGAGGAGTCACAATAATAAATAACCTGTATTAATCATGGAACTTTACAAAATAAAATAAACACTGTAAGAGTATAATTTCCTATGTCATTTTATCCTCTGAACTTTCCGCAGCTGGTTGAACTGGCCTCTTTACAGATATTTACTACAGCTTGATTTCAGATGCATCTGCATGGATTTAGGATAAACAACCTAGAAACAGTGCAGGAACTTTGAGCTTCCACTGCCATGACTAAGAGCAGAACATAACCCACTGAAGGACATCCTGAGACCAGACTTGGGAAATGCTTAGAAGATCCAACACAACCAAACTCTTTCAGGAAGGAATGCCATACTATAAACAACATGTTAAAGGCAACTTCCTAAAACCTTTCCTGGAAAGAAATTTATGTCATAGTTACAGGCATTTCCCCGACGTTTTCATCTTTGTTCTTTCAATCTTTGATAGTGTGGGAAGGAAATCAGACAGCTTGTGGATATTGCTGCTACCCTTCAATTCTACTGATAATAGTTGTGGAAACATACACATAAGAATAACTTCCTGAATGAAACAATATTTAGCGCATATAGAAGCCTTTGTTCCTGTTGCCTAGAGAAAATATGGTTATACACAATTATAGTGACTTTTGCATGACCACTAGGATGTGTGAATGCTCTCTTTGAGAAAAGAAAAGCAGCCAGATCAGGTGGGTTTTTCCACACAGGAGGGACAAACAGATACGTGCTAGCTCCATTTTTCTTAAGCCAGTTGTATCATAACAGGAAGTATTACTCATTTTAAATTTGATGCTGAATTATTTTACAAAAAAACTATGATGAGCAGTGGACAGAACTTTCCCCCTCTATTTTAAGGCCTTGAATAGGTTTTTCAGAAGAAGCAGCCAATGTGTCACTAAATGAAACACATGCAGTCATAGGACTGAAGACATAGGGGTTTGATATTCCTGCTCCCACAGTTATAGAGACTCCACAGGATTTTGTTTGACTCAGACATAAGAAGAAGAGAAACTTATGACAGATACACCTGTCATAGCAAGATGATAAAAAATACCAAGCAGTTAAGTTTCCCCCAGTGTTTAGACTTTCTAATATTGTAAGAGAGTAATAACTGGGGAATATAAAAATGGCCAGTGGGGCCAGAACAAAACTCCAGTTAAACAAGTATTTTCCAGCAGTTACAACTGTGCTGGTTAATTAAGAAAGACGGCAAGAACAAAACAGTGGGAGAAAAAAAATAAAACAGAACAAGGTGAAATAATTTCTTACAACTGTATACACGTACCCATTTATTTCGTGAGAAAAGCTAAAGGACAAGAAAGACGCAAGCACTAGTCCTCATAGAAGGAAGGAAAGCAAGGGAGCAAATTAGGCCAGAAGAAGTAAATTAAGAACAAAGAGACAACAGGTGTTCCTTATTTTTGTTTGTGGTAGGTGAGTGGTAGGATTGTCATTTCCTGAAGCAAAATTCAGACCCCGTAAGAAATCCTGGGATGTGTAATTTGATTAAGCTTAGCTTTTCCCTCCTCTATGCTGGAACATGAAGAGATTATTATATGCTCATATTTCACCTGTACTGTATATGCAGCAATTTTATTTTCTAGGCTACATTATTTTGACCTTGCGCATGTTAATGCAAAGTGCTGTCATCATGCCTCTCTAATTTCAAATCAATACAAAATTCTGATGTTACGTAATGGGTTAAAACCCACATAATTTTCCCCTTCCAAGCCAGTATTTAACACAGTTATCCAACACATCTCAACAGGATGACTTGAATCTGACATTGAATGGAAACAAAGCACAATTATTGCTTTTTCCAAACTTTAGTGTATATATATATATATGTAGCATTTAAAATTGAGTGCTTTCTTTTTTCTTTAGTAGATAATTTCTTTGTTTTAAAGATTAATTTTATTCACTTTATTTCTCCTCTGGCTGGCAAAGTTAAGAGATGTCTTTAGTTTCTTATATCAGACATGACAAATTTCAAGTACAAAGATTCTAATTCCCCTCACTCTACACATCTTGCATAGTTATTGACTCTAATCCTATGTCTGAATTAATAACATCTGATATTTATAAAATTAAATACAGAGAAGTTAGACCTGCAGATTTAAATCTACACTGTTTTGAGGTACTTTACGCCATATCAGAGAACCATAATAGACTTCCCCCTGTAACAAACCCAATGTTTTATTTCATTTATTTCAGCCTAAGATGGCAAGGACATAATCATATCTGTTTCTCCATGCTGCCAGCTGCCTGGGTAAACAGCAAGCATTTACAAGATCGAGGCATGTGGAGAACAGTGTCTCTCAGTGTTTAATTAGAGAAACAAAGCAAAAATAACTCTTCTACCTTAAACACATGGGCTTTAAAGTCTGAACCAACCTGACTGTCTTTTAAATTGAAGTCTGTAAAACAGCTTGATGACTGCTCCTTTATTCTTTCTGAGTATACTTCAGATTATAACCTTAATCTGTATTTATAATTTCATTCTAAATCCTAACCTAAGAATGTCTCTTCCTTTGGTTTTCTGACTGGAAGACTGAGTTGTGTTATTATCAGGATGAGACATTGCTGACAGTCAGATCTCCAGGAGCAGGCCAGGATGGCTTTGTCCACCACGTAGGCAGGAAAGGATTTTATTCAGAAATTCAGTGGAGGCAGTTATAAACCAAATAATTTTGGAAATCTAGTCCTTGTCAGGCTATTTCATCTGTTTGGCTATTTTGCTCTGTTAGGTGAGTACACAGAGGTTTGGGGTTTGGTACTACACTTGCCCCATCTGAATGGTAGTTACATAAGTAATACACTGGCCAGCCACCACGCCGGCCCCTCAGCTAACACGTATGGCACAAGCAGCAGGGGTCGTGTGGGAAAACAAAGGAGACAAGAAGTGAAAAAAGAACTTGTGTGAGTTCTTCCTGCCCTTGGTTTGTGTCTCTCTTTTTTTGCGTCTCCACCCACATCACCGCCCCATTAAAGCTGTGGCCAGGGCAACCCTGAGAACTGTGCATGTGAACAGGAGCATCTTCAGCATATTAGAGGACTTCAAAGCATAACATTCACCATTTCCAGTAATAATGTCAAAACTGTTTGCCCTGTTCCAGAAAAGTCAGAAAATTGAGAATAGCAACTTTGTTTTACACATCACATAGGTTCTTATTTGTGTTATGATGCTTTTAGTCCCTAGCTGCACATTTTCTAATTTCTCTTTGACAGTATTACGGGGTCTTTGCACCCTTTTTTTTTTTTTTTTAATGAAAGACTAGATTATCACACAACAGCAAGAACTGAGGCTGAAAATGAACTCTCAAACCTGGTACAATGAAGAGTGCACTGCAAAGAGTTGGCGACACCTCTATTGTGTGACCCTGGGCAAGCCTGTGCCTTTTTGCTCCCTTTCCACTGAGTAAATAGATGCCAGAGGGGCAACTCTCTGTGTACCAAGCTCACACGTGAAAGCTGCTGAGACAGTGAGATCACAGAGACCTTTGCTTTGGTGTCATCATCCTGGAAAGACAGAAGTACTGAATCAAAGGCATCAGGTCTTTCATGTGAATAAAGTGCTGATCCCACAAGCTCTGAGGCCTCTGCTGACTGGCACTGCTGAGCACGGAAGAGCTGCCTTTCCACCAGGTCAGCAAACAAAAGGTGCTGTTCCAGTGGTCCCAGAGGCTGGTGCCACCTCTGCAGGTTCCCATGAGAATGTCAATCTCCACGCTAGCACAAGTGCTGACCTCAACCCACCACACAGATAGTTTTGTCTTGATAATGACCCAGAAACATATGTTATATTAGATAATTTGTAGCTCCAGTTGTTGGGCCTGAAGCACAGGAGGAAAGCAGCTACCTGGGCTCATCAAGCACATACCATGTGAGTTGGTGTAGGTAGAAGGGTAGCTCTTTATCGCTTTTAGCTACACAGATGACTCCATTTCCTAGCTGAAGGAGGACTCCCAGCCCCCAGAGCATCTCTGCCCCTCCTCCTAGGCCCTGCAGGGAGGACAGGCTCTCTGACACCCCCTCAATGCTGCCACAGCATCCAGCAAAGGCAGAGCCACTGTGCCCCTGGGGACAGCACGGGGGGCGGAAGGGTGGGCCCAGGGAAGGAAGGAGTGGGTGGACTGCAAGTATGCACAAATATGCATGACTCTCCTCCCACCTTCTAGTGGGTCTTACTGGGGAAATTGTTTTAATTCCCCACTTCTACTCTTCCCAAAGCAGAGGGAGAAACTAAAGCCCTGTTGCCCAAATCACCACCATTCGCAGGGAAGGATTATTGTACCCTCAGGCTGGTGATGGCTGAACACTATCAAGGACAGGACTGGACAGGAACAGAGATAAGTGGCACCTGAATTTCTTGAAACAGGTTGTGTCCTCAAGTTTTGACATCTCCACAGAGTACAAGCCGTCAGTGCTGGAACTATTTTTCCTTCTGTTTTGGTGGGGGAAAAATTAATTTATACCAGTAAATTCAAAAGCACTGTTTTCAACATCCTGACTAGCTGACTTTCCACATACTTTCCTTACCAAAATCCAGCCACCAAAGGTAAATGCTCATTTAGTTCATGCAGATGCTGACATTGGCTTCAATGGCTTCAATGGCTTTTTTTCAACCAGAAAAAAAAGGAAAGAAAATACGCAGGATGAGTTGTACTCTTTACAAGTCAGTGACTTGACTGTCCTTGCGCTTCTGGAGACAGGGCAAAGCTCAGGCCTGACCTGAAATTCTGCAATTTGTTTTGTTTAGCTAATTGTAAAAATATTCCAGTCTTCCTAAATAGACACACATATCATGTTTCTAATGGTGTTACTACAGTGGACACGGAGGCAGTTGCGCAACTAATTCACTAATTATCCAAAAGGGCTTTAGTCAGTCCTGCAGGAAGCCGTTCCCTGCCAGTGCAGGTGAGGAACCAAGCACTGCATGTTTGAGTAGCCCTTCTTGCTGGTGTTGCATTTGTCTTTTTATTATTTTACTGACTTCAGTAGAACTAGTAAAGCTCTTGCCCCACGACCAGAGCCTGATGAAACAGAAGGTGTCATGGGATAAACAGATCTCCCTGTCTCGTTTTTAATTCCTCAGGCTGTCCCAGCTGTCTCAGCAGTGCTGCGGCTGCTGAAGCAGACTGGTGACACAGCATCCAGTTCTAAAACCATGAAGAAAGACAGAGGTGGATTAGAAATAAGTGTGAAATAGTTCTGCTGCATTTATAACAAGATATTCCCAATGCAGATCTTTTGAGCACAGGGTACCTGGCACTAGCATATCCACATTATGTGTAAGAGCTGGGATGCAGGGTAATATCTTGCCCATTCTGACAACCCTGTCTGGGTAAAAGCACACACCTGGAGAGGGTTTTAGACCTAGAGAATTCTCTGGAATCAGCTTGTCTGGTCAGCAGGGACTATATAATCTGGTCCATTACAGTTTTGCTTTTTTTTTTGCTGAAGACCTTTTCTCTTGCTACCAGTGCACAAAAGGAAATTTTTAAAAATGCCCAAGCAAGAGGGAAAAAAGATCCTATGAAGAAGAAACTCAAAATAAGGGAAGAAATGGAAATCCAGTGGTAGTTTTAACTCCAGTTTCAGCTACCTTGACAGAAAGAATGCATTCTTTAGATAACTGTTCGCCACTTAGTCAATTTAAGATATTTTTGTGCCAGTAAAACCTGATTTATAGTCTAGAACTTATCTATTGTAATACAGCCAAATGAACTTTAGAGATCAAGCTATTACAAAATTATCAAAACCAAAGGTTTTAGGCAAAAGACAACTGACCCCTCTCCATAGCAGCGCAAGTGCTACAAGAGGCAGCTGTAATGGCATAAATGGACATTTTATCAGCTTTCTGTCAGGGACTGACAAAATCAGGTCAAATGAGGCATTAAAGCTCTAGTTTAGAAAAGTGTGATAAATACCAGCTAATCTACTGGCATAATATATAGTGAGTCAAATATTTAGTTTTGCATTAAATCTAAATCCAACATTAGAGCATTTCCTCTTGATTAAAAAGGATAAAATGTAGATGCTATTTTATGCTCCAGTTCCCATATGTAATTAATGCTCAACATTCAGAGCTCTTTTTGACATTACAAATGTGTTAGTAAACATGTCAAGGAAAGGGGGAAGGCACAAGGGAAACAAGTGCAAAATCTATATGCTTAATTCATATTCCCCCATTTGCAGTGGCTAATATGTTATTGCAGAGACTATTTGCAGACACTTGCCCTGCCAGTGAGCAGCTAACTTCCCTGATTGCTTGTATAAACAGTCTTCCAGATCAGGAGACAGACGTTGTAAGGGAGTTCATAGTGAATTTAATTTCAGTATCATTAGGAATTAAAAGCAGGGCATTAATATATCTACAATAAATGTTGGCTAGGCAATATAAGCATTGCACATTATGACAATTAAAAGCCTTAGTATTTGTGAGTGATCACATGAAAACGTTTTTCAGAAAGGTTATCATTTTGGGAATAAGATGTACCTAGTTAGAGAAAAGATTAATGCTGAGATGTAATGAAACATTTCAGTGTTTTTATATCACATATTACTGATCTTAGTGGGCAAGGGAAAATTCTGCTTTTAAATGTATACATATGTATAGGCTAGTTAATGACCTACTCATATCTAGAAATAGAATGAGACAAGTCTTCATGAATCACTGAAATATCTTCGTTCATTATACATTATATTCCCAGCATTATGCTTTAGCTGATTCTTGGAAGACAGAAATTTGAGAAATGTGTTTTATAGGCAAGTACTATGACCTCAGACTCTTGTAGTTTAAAAACAAACTAGACTGCAATTGTTTCTTTTCTAGAGAATATGTTTTAGAAAACTTAAATGCAATCCAGTGCTGTATAAGCTGGCATGAGCTCAAGTCAACTGAAAAACTAATGAAAAACACAAAATAAGTAAACACTTGTCACCTTCATTTTAGGAAACGTGTTTATTCATTTGTTACGAAAAAGGTCTCACTAGGCTGACACTCCTTGTTAAGTTTGACACATGAATCAACATAAAGTGCAACCTGCAGGACTTGGTACAGATCATGCTGCCAGGGAAATAGTTCTTTCTACTCTGAAGAACATGAAAAATCACTGAATATGGAAACAGAATAAAAATAAGTAAACACAACAAACAAACAAAAATACAAACTAAGGAGACCTTAAAAGGTGGACTTCAGAATTAAGTACTCATTATATTCATATTGCACCCTGATTCTTCTATTCTACTTTGAAAATAGAAATGAAATGGATTATGGAATGGATAGTCGTGTATCAGTGTGTAATCTTCAAGGTGCAGGTTATGAGATATTTGGCATCTAAGAAGCTGCATGAACTTTAATGCCAGTCAAACACCTCAAAAGTTGTTTACCAAGAGTAGCAAGGCAGCCTCTGCCAGTGCACAGGTCTGCAAGGGGGAGGAGAGGGTGCACAGAAGAAATATCCTTGTACAATTCATCCTTTTGGTGGGTAGTTGCTTTTATTCAGTTTCCTCATTTTCTTATCTCAAAACCACAAAGACCCTAAGCAGAACGATAGTTCAGAACAGTTCTGCAAATATTTGGCCCCAGGCACTTTCCTGAGCTGGCTACTCCTACAGCTTCTCTCTGCAGCATCTCCTGGAGTACAGGGCTCTGCTCACAGGAAACCTTCCAGGCTCTCCTTTCCTCCAGAATGGCTTTCCTGGCCCACTTACTTAGCAGGAAATCAACCCACTGTTGATATCAGCTATCACCAAAAATTACTTTTGAATCAGTGCTTAAAATGGATTAATTGTTCCTGTAAACAAATCACAGCTAAATTTTTTATCATTCCAAAAACTTGGAATGATACAGGTTTTCAATAAACCAAGTTACACAGGCTATATCCCTTCCAAAAATGGGTTTGTGCTGTTTAAACCTGAGAAAGGTTGCAGCACCGTTTTGGACAGACAGGTTGATCACAATAACACTGGCACAACAAACTTCTGTGACTTGACAGTATAAGTCATGGAGCAACTCTACACAGCTCCTACTCTTTCTACCCAATTCCACAGTCACTGCAGAGCAGTGTGGGGCCAAAATATCCCCCTCCCCACACCCTAAAAAGGCAATAGCCAGTCAAAAAAGTAGAAAACAAGCCCAAACTCCAGAGCCTGAGTAGTTTTGCAGTCTGAAAGACCTAAATCAATGTTTTATTAAACATGGGTTTTGTCTTTTATTAAAGGGTTTTGTCTTTTTCATGCCCAGTCTCTGTGTTACAACACAAAATACTTTCTGGCACCAACCTAATATTAAGGAAGACTCCCTGTGAATGCCCTCAAATTTGGGTTGATCTCATAATGTATATCAATGCCTTGTGCAGAATGCAACTGCCAATTTACATAACTTCAAAATGCAACACTAGCAGTTTTATTTGCCTTGCACTTTGCACTGCAATTCAAGTACCTAAAAATCTAAGTAACAACCATACAGCTAGTTTAGGAGCTACTGATGTATGGGAACTTCAAGAAATAATAGGTAATTATAGGCGGATATTTCTATTTTCTGAGAAGTTTGGAGGCATGTGCTGTAAGATTGGGAAACTAGAATATTGCCTAGTCAGTGCTGTGTGCTTTTGTTGCCTTTTCATATTTGGCAGTCATTTTTCACTCCAAAGAGATTTTAAGAGGTGTGTGGAGTGGCACAGAAACAGACAGTGGGAATAACCCCAAAAATTGAGAAGTCTTGGTGTTGCTGAATTTCTTCTAAATTATTTCTCAACTAGTACTATGTCTCATTAACCCTTTGTGAAGGAAAAAAATACAACCCAGGTCTTTCTTCATCTCTCATTCTGGGACTTGTTCATAACCTCATCACATCTTTGCACTGAGAGGAAAACATGTCTAGCTCCTTTCTGAGAGTTCATCAAGTTCATGTGACTGAAGTCACTGTGCTTGTAGGAATGAAGAAATTCATCCCAGATTCCTTCTGCATGGAACCCAGCTGCCTTTCTCTGACAAACAAAGTACACAAGGACAGAACTCTTGCCACGCAGGTTTTGCAAAAGGCATCTTACATTACTGTATAACCATTTACTGATCACTTACCTTTTCTGGGACAGGCATCCTGCAAAATGAAAATGTGTTAACTTTAAAGAATGTGTTATTGTGATGTTTGGAAATAAAAAAAATGCCGCTGATTGCTAGCAGTACTCATGTCAGTACTGTGCACTGACATATAGAATCCAAGAGGTGCTATGCAAAGTCCTCCATCAGCAACTTCCAAAGTAACACGGCAAGGCCCAGGATGAGTTGTCCTTGCTGCTCTGGAGTCTTCAGAGCATCATCACCTTGTGCAGCCATGCTGGCATCTTCAGCATCCTCATAGCATGGAGCTCCTTCCTCCACAGGATGTCAAATGCTGTCTTAGTTTACCTTCATTCTTAAAACAACCTCTGTTACGTGACAGGCACTGAATAATTTTCTACATTTATATTTGAAACCGTTAAATATTTAAAAATCGTTATTTTCTACTTTTGCTTTCCACGCTGTTGATAAGGTTCAAATAGACAAAACCTTAAAATATTTAGCAGCTTAAGGTTCATTTAAACAAACAAAAAAACACATTTAATATCCTTCTTTGCCCTTACATACCTGGTGAATGGTAGTCATTCAAAATCTCCCACATGGAGAAAGCTTATTCAGATGCTAAAAATATCACATGTTTACACTTGTAAATCACCATTAGCAAATGATTTTCCTAATGCTTTAGACAATATAGTAGCAAAGTGCAGCTGCTTCAGCCAGAATGGTATTTTAGTGATTTTTAAGAACTTAATGAGATCAGGTAATTGACTAGTGAAGCTAAAAATTTTACCTTCAATTAAACAATCAACAGCTCAGTACATCAACATAATCATCTTTGCCCCTCCACCTCTCTGTTATTAAATCAATATGTGGGTAGCAGTTGTCTAAGAAACCACTTCCTCTGTGCTTCTAAACCAGCGTTCAGGACCCATTTTAAAGCATTTATTCAATCTGTCTGGTGTAATTTGCAAATAATGGAAAGTATGTAGTAATGCAGATTCCGTAATCAACTAAGAAAAAATAAGACCTTCATCCATTTGTTATTTAATTGCATTATTTATCCTACATTTGTTCTGGTGCAACCAACAAATAGCTTAATACTTTACATACATTTTAAAGTATCATCGTGTGTGCCTCATTTGCCAGTGCTAGATTATTCCTCATATGTATAGGAAATAAGATTGTACAGGTTGTGTTAATGAACCATGCGATTGATAGTTCAGGAACCAGTCACCAGGCAAAAGTATCCTCTCTGAAAAAAATTACAAAATAACAGATAACAATTTTGTCAGGAAACCCCTTCCAAGGGTTATATTACAATGCAGCAATCTCATTTTGGAGTGGTTGATGATGAATCAATATAAACCGCCCTCCCCAACCACAACTGTGCATGTAAGATATTTATTACTTCAAGCACAGGGAACTTCTGCTGTCTTGCAAAAGACTCTGAAGATGGCCAGTTGCGTCCTACCACACACTACTTTCAGGGGAGCTCTGGTGTCATGTCATCCACAGACCTCTGTGGCATAATTCTCTTCTCTAGAAAAAACATTTGTTCCCATCTGCAGGTAGCATATATTTTGCTACAGCAAAAATATCAGGCAAAGGTTAAAAAGGGAGAAAAAACTGTACTTTTCAGTGTAAGTTTTTTTAATTAAGGCATAAATATATTCTAACATATGCTGATATTCACCACCTACACTTTCTGTGACTATACCCTGACCGCCCAGACACTCCCAAAGGCTGCGGGGTAGGAGTAGATGGTGGTGCAAACCAGCACTGAGCAAGAACAATATTCATTATGAGAGTAACACGGGTAGAAAATGGATGTCTTTTATCCAGCTATTGCAGTGTCAGCATTCTCTTCTCGTACCACAGTATGGGAAGCGGTGAACAACACAAAGACTATCTGCATACAGTTCTGACTGAGATTTTCAAAAGCAGCTAATGATCTGATGAGCTTCAATCCTCCCCAGAAAAGAGTTACCATAAAGAGAAATGATTTTGGGGAAGTGCTGTACACCTCCTGCCTGCTCACAGAGGTGAGTTCAGGTGGCAGAGATTGTCAAGGGCTGTCATTTTTGCTGCTGCCACTGTTGCTGCTATTCCACTGATCAAATTAGGATGCTTCACTTGGGGTAAAATGCTCATGAAGTTGCAGGGAGTATTGCACCAAGGAGACAAAACTGTACCAGGTGGATTACTGGTGAACAACCCAATGTTGTCTGTGTCAGTCTCCAGGGCCAAAGCCAGAGAAAAGGGTTTAGCTCTGTAGGGCAGACTCCATCCACCTCCTAGGGATTGTGTTGACCACTAATTTATCCCAAAATCTTACTTGGATGGAAAACTTCAGTCTGGTTCCTGCCAACCTGCCAAATCAGTTTCTGCCCTTTCCCCAAAACAATAATTTTCCATTATCTGACAAATTTCAGAAGAAATTCTTGGTTTGCTCCACTGCCTGTATGAGGATGCCATGGGGCTGCAGAGCCACTGCCCCGTCCCATTATTTTTGCCTCTGAGCCCCTGAAGCCTCTTCTACTACAGCTCAAGTTCCTTGGCTGTTCTCACCCTGGCTTCTACAGCCCTGTGTTTGTTTTCCGCCAACAGAGCAACTCATTCGCAGTTCCTGCCCACATCTAACTGGCACTGACATGCTCAGAGATAAATTTAATCTGGTGTCTTACTAGCCATGGAGCCCAGAACCAACCAACAAAACTCCCTTAATGAGCCAAACTTTCTCAGAAGTGCTGGCGGGGCTTCGACACCCACCAGCCAGAATGAACCAAATGAGTGCAGAACTTTTTCTTAAAGGGTTATCAGCTCTAAACTGCCTACAGCAACTTGGGCTATTTGCAAGGTACATTTGGGAAGAACTTCCAAGACAAGTCCCTGGAAAGCAACCTCACCACTGGTGCATCTTTTTGCAGAACGGGGTCCTTCTATACCTTAGGACTACAACAGGTCTCTCCGATTGACATTTGTGTGCTAGATTAGGATTTTGGCTGTGTAAGAGGGTTCCTTATTACACAGAGAAGGAAGTGGAAGAACTGATGTGTATAAAACAAAGTTACTTCTTCCCCTTTTAACCTGTGATTTTTACCCTGATAGCTGCAGTAAGTCATTGAGATACAATTGCAGGGTAGTGGGCAGTCCTGACTCATTTTAAAACAGCTCTACCCTCATGTGGGTGTATTCCAGGACAAGACCTCTCTTTCAATATGTCTAGACTGGGATAAAAACTGTGTTTTTAAAGATACTAGCTAACAAGGTATGACTACCGTGATTTGAAACCTTGCATAGACCAGACAGGTCAAATGCTAAAAAGGTGTTTAAAAGTGTTTGCTAAGTAATTCTAAAACTACAATTCTTATACTTGCCCAGACAATGACAGAATACTCCTTACAACGGCATGCCCACTGCAACAGCCAAAGAGTATAATAGCATAGCAAAGGATCAATAAGAATTTTCTCCATATAGGTCTTCAAAGCAATGGCACAGATGGAAGTGCGGGGAAACCCTGAAGGACCTGTCTAGACAACAAGGGGAAAAGGATCCTTTTTTTCAGTAGATTTAGTTCAGTCAGGTACTCCTTTTTCAAAAGCAAGAAGAGTTTACTGATATAATCTGCCAAGTTTTAGCAAGTCATATTCTGGGCTCCTGGCTGACTGCAACTCAGCCTGCTAAAATCGTGTTAAAATTGTTGAGGTCTATGTGTCTGTCAGATGGGATTTTTAGTCCTTAAATAAGCTTGATTGAATTAGGTCTGGAAATGGCCCCTTCCCTAAGGCTGATGAGATGGCATCAAAAGGAGATGGCAGCTCCTTTTTCATGCCCATTCAATCTTTTAACCCAAATCACTTGCCTAAACTATACCAACAAACGCAAAGTTCAGTTTGTCATTAGCATTAGTATTTCTAGCTGACTGTGAGTACCAATTCACTTCCTACAGGCCACCACAGCAATTACTTTTGACTTTGACTTTGTTCACTGAAATGTACTCAGACAAAACCCTTGATCAAATCTGCTCCTTTAAACAGCTACTTGAAAATGTCTAGCCCACATGCTTGCACACATACCCGCTGTAACAACTGTCTTACAAAAAACAGATAAATTCTTAGTCATTAATGCATATCCTTACACCGGTTTGCTCCTACCAGGCTTACTGGAGAGTGAAAAAATCAAAATATCTCTTTCCCAGAATTGTACTAGAGTCTTTGACATCTTGAACAATACTTTCAGGAAAGAAAAAAAAAATAAAAAATTTAAAAGTCACTACTTTATAGAAGAAATTATAGAAGAGGCATAAGCACAGCCTCTCAAACTGCTTAATATCAGGTTCTGTTTTGCTATGTAAAAAAACCCCCACAACAACAACAACAAACCAAACAGGAACAAAACCAACCAAACAAACAAAAACCAAACCCAAACAAACCTATTAGTTCTATTTGTTATTAAGGCCTAATGACATAGGTGGGTTCAATCTGATAGGAAAAAAAAAATCTACCTGTCAATTAGTCCCATTAGAGATTATGTCTTTATAACATGGGTGGGTATCTAACATTCAGAGGAAAATTCACAAGTGACCAACTCAATTGAGAGACTCCACCAAATAATAATTTGCTGGTATAACTCGAAGTGACCAAAGTAACACAATCTGGATGTGCTTGAGACTCCCAGGGTTTAGTAGTCGTTTGTCAATAGCTCTCAAACAATGCAGTTGTGAAATGGAGCCACTTAAGTTAACATGATAAGGCTTTTACACGATTGTGTAAAGTTTTTTTGGCCTTGACATGCACCATCTGAAATATTTTAGAAATACACATTGATTTCCTGTTTTGGATTAATAGGAATAAGCAAACCTCCTATGCTCAGGAGGCCTGGAGCCAGTACATGATTCAAAATAAGACAGAAAGTCAACCATCAGCAAAGGCTTTTTGGTAAGCAGTTGTCACCCAAACACCTGGACAAAGTCCTTACTGAGCACAAACCACTGCTAAACGTTAATGGGAAGTTGATCTGAATCAGATCAGCATGCTCTGACCTGCTGTTCATGCTGCTTTCAGGTTAACAGCTCTGTCTTGAAACTTTCTCATGTGCTAAAATGATGTCTTCAAAAACCAACATTTTATATATATACATATGTAGCTGAAAAACAGTAATACCCATGCACAGATTTTATTGTCTGTCTGATTTTTTTTGTCCTGTGAGGAGACATTTAATAGCAGATGTCTTCCAGGCCTAATACCATTTATTGTTGTCCACTAAACTGAGTGGATGGATAAAACTCCTTTTATCCGATATGACCAGAGGAAGGCCCTTTTCAGCGAAAGCAAACAATTAGCAGCCCTGAGTTATTATTTCCTATTATTGTGCAACAGAAGAGGCTCTGAACATTTCAGAGTGAAGGATTAAAGTGACCTGCATGGCAAACTTGGTGTATCCGCCTTCCTGCTCTCCCCGCCCCGCGGACGCGCAGCCCCACGCATGTCCCGGCCGCTGCCCGCGCATCCCGCGCTGTGCCCGCTGTACCGGGGACCGCGCTGCACCGGGAGTCAAAGTACACAGCGGCTCGGTCGATAGCCTATTGGGCTAGAAACAGTGCTGCATATCAAAGGCCGACGAATCTAATGACTAAAAATATAAGTACCTGACCCGGGGGATTAATCACACACTGTCAAGCTGAAATTGGTGCAATTCTTCCAATCATTAACGTTTTGCTTACAAAAATGTGCTTTTCTGTTTGTTTTTCTGCTAAATGATAACCATTTTCAAGTTGAATCGGCTGATAAAAAAGTCGAAAACAAGACGGGAGTTGTGCTGGAAAGGTCATACGTGCCAGTTCGGCATGGAATAGCCAACGGGCAAACAAACGGGACAGAGCAGGGTGGCACGGAAGGGGCTCGAAGGTTTCCCCGAACGGTGTAAAGTGCTTTGGCTGGTTTTCTCCTGCCAAGGAGCAGAGACTGCCCGTGGAGGGACACTCGTCCGCCCCACCCTAGGCATCCCCATGTCGGTTTCCCCCGCTGTGAAAATGAGCTGGGGGAATTAGGGCCACTTGCTGGGGGTTACCTCTGACCGGCAGCTCGGCCGGCCCCGCCGGTGTGTTTTGCCTCCCTGAGCCCCCTCCCCGGGCGGGCGGATGAGCAAGGCCATATCGACTGCCCAGCCTGGGTTACAGCGCTGTTTGTCACCTGTCGCGACACGCTGGAAATCCACATCCCTGGCCAGGCGGCTGCAGACGGTCCACCTGCAGAGAGCCGCCAAATCGCTGCCACGGCGGCGGGGAAAGCGCCTGGGTTTGTCGAGCCCGGCTGCTCCGGACCTCGTCACCTCGCCCGGGACGCGACCCCGCGCAGCGCCTCGGGCAGAGCCCCCGCCCCGCCCTTCGCATCGCGCCCTGCCGGCTCCCGGCTTGTCCCGGCCGGAGAACGCCGGCATCAGCCCCCGTGGAAATAGTGTTTGCCCGGCGTCCGGCTGCCCGCCCTGTCCCACGCGTGTTCCCGTCCCCACGCGAAAGCGCAGCCATGATACGAAGTCGAGTTGAAGAGGTAACGCCAGTTTCGTGCTCTCTGATATCGGTCGGGACAGACAGACAGATAAAGAAAAACAGACGTGAACGGCCGGGACACATCTTCCCGAGCGCTCCCTGCTCCGCTTCCGGCCCTCCCACCCCCTTCACCCTCCCCCCGCAGCTCCCGGGACTCACGGGGGGGCTGTGCCCGTCCCCGACGGGACCCGCGCTGAGACTCACGACGGAAACCCGAGCGAGAACAGCCGAAGGATGGAGAGGCGATCTCCCCCTCAGCGTAGCCCCACCATGAGCTGTCTGCGCCCGCCGG
The DNA here is from genome assembly GCA_013397795.1 of Orthonyx spaldingii. Classification (NCBI taxonomy): domain Eukaryota; kingdom Metazoa; phylum Chordata; class Aves; order Passeriformes; family Orthonychidae; genus Orthonyx; species Orthonyx spaldingii. The sequence goes on from VZTJ01005785.1 coordinate 298,489, forward strand.
CGATTCCTCCTCGCGTGGCGCGCACCGCGCTGGGGCTCCATCCCGGCGCAAAGGCGGAGAGGAGCCCCAGGGACTGCCTGGAGCGTCCCGAGGCTCCCTTTGTCACGGGCGGCGTTAAACCGGGGGCCGGTGCCCGCGGGGGTCCCGACCGGAGCAGCTCGGGGGGCGGCCGGAGCCTGCGCACGGCGAGCACGGGCAGGGGGGACACAACCTCCCGGTCACTTCGTCTTTTCGAGCCCCGTTCATCAACGCGGTTTTAGAACAAACCAAAGCTAAAGCCACCTATTCAGAAAACTCAGCTAATGTTTCTTGAAGCGTTAACTCGCTTAGAAGCAACATCTCGGCTGCTGTAAGGGCCATCCCCCCTCGCCGGTCACAACAGTCACCTGTGGCGATCTATAAGTATTTCCTGGCATTAAAAGCCTCCGTGACACTCGGCTGGGTGTAAGTCCCTGTTCCCTGGGTGCTCTCTGTGGCACCTGGAGGGGCTGAACACCCACGCGGGCGCCCAGCCAGGATGTCCGCTCCTGGGAGCAATTCTCATACCCCGGGTTCTGCGCTCCTTCCCCGGCTCGATGTAATTTCGGAGAAAGGCCGATGAATAACCACTGTTGACTCAGGTGGGTCAGCGTCTGCCCCAGCTGGGGTCGATGCCCGGCCCCGAGCAGGCCCTGCCGGCCCCGCTCCTCCTCCAGCCCGCACCCCCTCTCCGGCCCCCCGAGGTCGGGGCGACTCGGGGGTAAACACCCACGCTTCCAGTCTGGGTTTGCCAGCCAGATTTTCCTCCTCCCGCCGCAGTGCCTATTCCCGTGTGAGCACAGGCACAGACAAAACTGAAACGCAGGGTGGGAGGCTGAAAAACAGCAAACAAATATAGCAGTGAGCCCACAGGAGACTCCAGCAACCGAGGCCACCCAGAAAGCTGCGGGGTGGCTGGTGACCAGCACAGTACCCAGGGAAAAGCCCGTTTACAACACACCCGAGAGACTGCTGGCAGAGGAGAGGTTTGGGGTTTCTCCTGCCAGTAACTGGACGGCCAGAGTGGCAAGTGGTGCAGAGTTTAGGTTTATTTCACAGATATGTCCATCAAAAATTAAATACCAGGTTTTGCCATTTTTAACACTGAACAAATATGTACAAAATATGAACAACGTGAGGTATAAAACCACAAGACTTTTAAAGAAAACTAGTATGTACAGAAGCAGATATGTGTACGACAGGCATTATCTTCCCACAGCTATGTGCCTCACTTATGCCCTGCAGCTGATGCCAGTTTCTCTCCTGCAGCAGGGCTCTGTTGCTCCCTGCATTTTCTTCTCAAATTTGAAATCCATATAAAACAGTGCTAGAGATTTTAAAGGAGAAAAATATATTTTTTTCTGGCAAATGGAACCATCCAAACTGTGAGGCAAAATTCTTAAAAATCTGAGAAGGCACATTTCATCTCACACAAGAAGAAAAAGGAATCTGTCCGACAACTCTACCTGACAAAAGGAGGGATGTCTCAGTAGAGAGCACCACGGCACGTAACAGGGTGTGAGCATAAGGCACTTCTCGGGATTGTCAAATCCCTCCCTATTTCACAGAACATGTTTCTCTGCTTACAAAGGGCGTTTAAATTGCTCTATTTAAAGTATGTTTGTTTACACATATAAAGGGCTTAGTCCTGCAATCCATACGCGCTTCCACAATAGTTAGAGTTTTGCCTGATCACTGACAGCAACTGATTCAGACCCTCTCCACCACCATGAGTAAGGGAAGGGTACAGGATTATATTCCAGTTAGAACATTGATTATTGTACAAACATATCTTACAAATAATTAAATACAAACCATGGTCCTTTAACCAAATTAGAGATGCCAAAACTGAACTGTTTGCAGAAAATACATCTTTCTTTCTCTGCTTATTATAAAATGAGTCTATTTGGTGATGCTTTTTTTTCTTTCAGTGTAATGGTGAAAGTTTTCTCCTGTAGCACAACATTCTTTCAAACCAGCCCCTGGTAAAGTGCAAGCCAAGTTAGGGTCCGCTCTCTGCATGGGGCTGTTAGTGGGCAGCATTGTAGTAGCCTTTATCACCTTCAATGTCCACTTCTTGATCAGAGTCCTCAGAGACATCTGACTCCAGGTCCTCCTGGGAGGCTGGTGAGGGGGTGTACTGTGAGCCATCCAGAGAGACCTCCTTACCCTTCTGCTCGGGGCTCTGGCAACTCTCCGGCCTTTGGTCACTGTGACTGTCAGCACCTTCTACTTCTTCTTTTTTGGTGACCTGGGGGTTCTCCTGCAATGAAAGAATCCTGCTTGGTACAGAACTACAGGCCACAGTGACAGGGGGCCTGGGAATTCCAGCTGTGCTGTGTGGGAAAACCACCCTGGGTTTCTTGAAGAAAAAGGCAGGTGTCCCACTGCCTCCCTGGGCCTCCTGCCTATAAACCTGCCTGAGTGGGACACGGCTGGACAAGGGCTCTGATCCCACTCCCTCACAGCCACAGGGGCTGCTGCAGTGAATAAGGCTCCTTGGCGATGGTTATCGCAGCCACTTCAAAAGACTCAGGAGCTGCTGGAGCCCAGGAACCTCTGAACTTTTGTCTTTAGCAAAGCAAATGTTTATTATGAGTCTACAAACACCGACACACAGCTTCCTCCTGCCCTGATCTTTCTTTAATTATGCCCGACAGCAAGAGGAGGGAGGTTGAATCCATCAGCAGCCCAAAAGCAAATGGAAAAAAATTACTAATTAAGCTAAAACTCAACATTAAAACACTCACCACTAAAACCAAACCAAACCAAAACTCTGTTTGTGAAGGCAAGAGTAGCCCTGTGTCGGCACCTGTCTGGAGAGCCCAGTCCCCTAAGGGGGCATGAAATGCTCCTCTAAAGAGAAAGCAGGCAGAGACACGTACCCAGGATATAACCGTGCGGGCTTGGAGAAATGGATGTGACTGAATGAAAAGGAGGAAATGACTTAAAATGGCCGAGATCCCAAGCGAGCTCTCCAGACACTGTGGCATGCATTGGGCCCTAGACAGCGTCTTGCCAGGACTTTATTAAAAAATCAGCTGAACATTGAATTAAACTCAGAGAAAGGTCACAGAACAGATTCATCCAGAGCGTGGTACTGGGATTAGTTTTTTTTTTTTTTCCTTTATAATTTTATAATAAAGAATAGTTTGCCAGTAAAACATGTGCATCCATGTGACACTTACTGAAGGCAGACTCAGGCCAAAATGTTAGAATTTTTCAAAAATATTTGCATCAAGGGACTTCAATTTTGCCCAGCCAAGCAGGATCGGGCCCTATGTGCCATAAAACCCCCTGAATAATTATCTGCTTGACCATGATTTCTAAGGGAAGGGGAACTGCTTTAACCTCTTAGCCTCATACACCGTAAGCTTGTGAACGGAAAGTAAAAGCTACTCAATTTTCCATGCTGCCCCTCAAAACAAACAAGGTGTTCGTACCTGCCTTCTCCCAATGTTAGCAAAATACATTGACTTGTGTTTATTAAGAGAGGGCGTTTTTAAACACCAGTAAATATTGTTCTCAAAAAAAACTGCCTAAGTAATTTACTGACAATTACTTATCTTCTCCACATTAATTGGCTAAACAACATATGGGTTTACAAAACAATTAGCGTGGAGTTTTAATAGGTGGTGTGTGAAAGACGGGCATAATTGATATAGGAACTACATTAGGAGCTTTTAACGTTAGTGCTGCCTGAACGAGCCCTCATGGATTCCAGCATGACTATTTGTCTTTTTAATCAAGGTGAAGAGGTTAAACAGCCTTTCAGATGACTTCTGCATACAACCTGGAATAGGCGAGCACAGCGTAAGATAAGACAATTAAAATACTTATTTCTATAGAAACAGAAACATCCATGTACCTGCTTTAGACGCCTCCATTTGGCTCTGCGATTCTGAAACCACGTTTTGACCTGAGCAACGACAAGGAGAAAATGCACGGGGTAGTCTTGGAGCCAGTAAGAGCCTGGAGCCCTACCCAAGCCACAAGCAAAGAGCAAGAGCCCGTCAAGCACGCCCTCCCCGCCGACCCCGAGCCGGCCAGGTCTCCGGGAGCAGCGATGCACCGGCAGCAGCCGCACGGCGGGGCGGGAGCGGGCCGGGAAGGGGGTGCGGTTCCCCAGGGCGGGGGCACGGCCTCACCTGCCTCTCGCTGAGCTGCAGCATCTTGGCCAGGCGCTTCCTCTCGGGCGGGGAGAGGTATTTCTGCGTCTCGAACTTCTTTTCCAACTCGATGGTCTGGTCGTTGGAGAAGCGGACCTGCCCGCCCTTCCTCTTGTGCAGCGGCCGCTGGATGAAGGGGCTCCACAGCAGCGGCTTCCCTACAGAGAGAGCCACAGCGCCGAGAGTCACTGCCCGGCCGCGGACACGCGTGACCGGGGAGTCCCCGGGCCTGGAAGCGCGCCGGGTTCAGGGCTCGCTAATTTCCTTCGCCTGATTTTATTTCCCCCAGTTCCTACTCTGATCTTTCCCCTCTCTGATTTTTCCCCTCCGCCAAACAGAGAGACCAGTTAAAGTCACTCTGCGGGCTTTGGCAACATTTCCGTCAATGTGTTTCCTGTTGGTCTATCTTGCAAAGAAAGAGACCAAAAAAAAAAAAAAAAAAAAAAAAAAAAAAAAAAAAA